>JACDJE010000253.1:391782-466393 GCA_016647715.1 Pavo muticus | reverse complement strand
GGATAGGATAGGATAGGATAGGATAGGATAGGATAGGATAGGATAGGATAGGATAGGATAGGATAGGATAGGATAGGATAGGAGGAGTGGCTGAGGGAACTGGGGTTGTTCAGCCTGGAGAAGAGGAGGCTCAGGGGAGACCTTATCACTCACTACAACGACCTGAAAGGAGGTAGCGGTGAGGTGGGGGTTGGCCTCTTCTCCCAGGTAACAGCAATAGGATGAGAGGGAATGGCCTCAAATTGCACCAGGGGAGATTTGGGTTGGACATTAGGAAACACTTCTCTGAAAGAGTGGTCAGGCGCTGGAACAGGCTGCCTAGGGTTGGAGTCACTGTCCCTGGAGGTGTTCCAGAAATGTTTGGGTGTCATACTGAGGGACATGGTGTAGTGTGAAATACTGGTGATATGTGGTCAGTTGGACTGGATGATCTCAGAGGTCTTTTCCAACCTTGGTGATTCTGTGATTCGACAGGATGTTTTTGTGGCTGCACATAACTTGGTATTGGCAAGCAAAGACTTTTCAGCAGTTTGTACAGTCTGTTTGTTAAAGGGAAATGAAAAAAAATATAGCTGCAGCTTGTCATTTAATATTTCTCTACATTTTAAATTAGTTTCTCGGCTACCTGTAGTATCGGATGAAAATGAGGGCTTGTTTCGGTGGGAAAATGAATTGGAATGAACCAGAGGTTGCTCCATTCTGCTTTTTTCTCCTCCAGATCCTTTCCTTTCATCCCTCACACCCCGAAGTCCATGGAAGGCTGCAGTGCATTTTAACTGAGCTGCTTTAAAAAACACTTGAATTTGTTTTTCTTCAAATAGACAGGGTCAGCCTGCAGCATGAACCCATGGTCCAAACCCCAGACTCTCACACTGGACATCCCTGCTCAACAGGATCAGAGCTGTAGCAACTCTGCATTTTCCTGTTTCAGATCTAGGTTTACCTCCACAAATTCAGCCTCTCTGCTTCTTCCTTTGTGAATGCCAGAAACGCCCTGAATTGACCATGCTGGAGGGGGACAAGAGAGAGGAGCAGGGCTCTGTGAGCTGCTGTGAGAAGACAAAAGAGGCTGGGGGTCTCGGCTCTTTGAGCCAAGGGTTGTTTCCAGGTTGACTGGAGTCACCATCCCTCGAGGTGTTCAAGAACTTTGTGGATGTGGCACTGAGGGACATAGTCAGTGGGCGCGGTGGTCCCCACCATGTGCTGATGGTTGGACTAAGTGATCTTAGTAGTCTTGTCTGACCTTAATAATTCTATGATTCTATATGCACACTGCATATAGGAGATGTGCATTCCTATGTATCAGAAGTGTGCATAAATACATGCATTGAAACAGATGCAAGGACTGCTTCTGATCCACAGGATCTGCATCCATTGCCCTACTACACCTCATCCCAAGTGTACCTCTTCAGTGTTAACTGCCATGCAGCTGAAAACCAAAGTTATTGTCCATTCCATCACCACCTGTGAGTGCTTTTTCCATGTTGCTCCATGTTTCAAGCATCGTCTCTGTGCATAATGCTGTCCCTCAGCAAATCCCCGTTCTTCAGCATCAATGTGCTCTTTAACTGTCTTAACTTTGACAGTCACTTGACTAAAATCATTTGGCTTTCTTTGGAAAGAAAGCTGCAGAATGTAGCTAAAGTGACACAAGTGGAACGCATACCTAAGGCTGCATGAAACACCCCTGATGCAGATAATTTTTAAAGCAGGGCAATGCCTACAGATAGTTACCTCCTCGTTATGTCAAAGCTGGTCACTTTGTCAGAACCCTTGCGTGGAACGCCATTCTCTATAGGGTTCCAGATACTACGAGGCAATACAAGGCACTGAAGCTTGTCAGTGTACCACATATATCATTGTGGCTCACGAAGCCACTCAGATGAATGCTGTCTTGTTAAACTCGGAGATATATTGACTCGAGTGCACGGCTATCGTAGAAGATCACTGCTCCGTTTGTGGAAGAAATGACTGACGGGCGAACATCTTGCCCAAGGTTAAACGAGTGCGGTGTCTTTCCAAAAGAGGTCACTTTCTCAGTTCAGGGGACAGAAGATTTGAGCATAAAGTAAAAAAAAAAAAAAAAAAAAAAAAAAAAAAAAAGTTGTTAAAGATATAACACTATTTCTTTTCTAAGCCAGCGGTGAGAGGTGATTGGCATTTTTCCAGTAGCAATCCGTATTTCTAGCCTAGGCTGTTTTAAGCACTAAGATGTTGTTGCCTGGTGCTGCAGCACTTTTCTGCTGAGCTTGAGACTACTGCATCATTACTGGAAGTGTGTACCTTCAAACAAACACTCATGTTTATTGATACACCTGTGGTGCCCAGTTCTGGTGTTTGCCAGTTAAGAATGCAGTCACTGTGCACACTGTTTTGAAGCTGTGGTGTTTCCAGGGTTCTCTCCATTAACTGTAACATTACTCTCTTTAAACTGTCTTTTTCTTGGTTTGGAAGAACACTGGTCACCTCCTGCCTGCCTGCCTGCTCCTCAGAGCACACAGCACACCCTGTGCCTTGTTGGGGGTAAGCAAATAAGACCCCATCTCATTTTTTAAATGGTTCCACAACTCACGCTGTGTTGTTGAACACTCGAGCCACCCTGTTTCATCTGTGTGACCTCTACATTTATGCTCAGTGTTTTTAAGCCCAGTGGCTTCTATCTAAAACGACATGGAAATATCTCTGCCCTGAAGCATCACTGAGTTCTAAAGCATCTGCATTCCTGTATTATTATTGTACATTTGGACTGAAATTAAGTACAGAGAGATTCATGAATAATAGAGGAACACCTCTGCTTTTGTATCTCATCACAGCAGCTGTTGAGAGAACTATTACCTTCATTAAAATGTAAGAGATACCATCAGTATCACCATTCAAGCATATCCAGAAATTCCAAGCACAAAAATTTATATATATATATGTATATGAACAGAAGTTAAAAGGTTGATTTTGGTTTCTTTCCTTTATTAGACTTCATGTTTTCAAGATTCTAAACATGAATACATTTTAAAATGTAATCACAGGACCCCCAAAGCTGGATTTTCAAGCGGAAAAAAAACCCACCAAGTATAACGAGACATGGTAAAATAGTGAGACCTGGCATCAGCATAGCTGAGCAGATAAACAGGAGAGCTGTATGCAGGCCAGGGACTGCAGGAGCCGACACTTCATCTTCTGCAAAGAAGAACCATGAAGATTCTAATGATCCACTGAAACAACTTGTGGGATCCAGAACATGGCAGCACTGAACTGTGCTCCTGACATACAGAGAGGTGTCACATGGATGCCCCATCCCTGGAGGCATTCAAGGCCAGGCTGGATGTGGCTCTGGGCAGTCTGGTCTAGTGGTTGGCAACCCTGCACATAGCAGGGGGGTTGAAACTAGATGATCATTGTGGTCTTTTTCAACCCAGGCCATTCTATGATTCTATGATTCTGTGATTCTATGATTCTCAGTTAGTAAGTTTTTCACAAAAAGTCCAGACTGTACTGCCCTGGTAGCTGGCTGTAGGATGGAGGTGCTTGGCACTCCAAGATGTTCCTGCTCCCTGTTCCAAGAAAACCACAGAAGCTGTGTTTTATTTCCAAACAGAAGGAAGAACGATGAAGTCATGAGCCAGTTATGCCCCAAACATTCGGAATTTCACACTACTTCCTCTCCTGCTCCAGACCCCTCCTAACAGTGATAGGACCCAAGTTCTGCCTCATATGCTTTTGCTTTAAGGGATGTTTATTTGTCACTGCAAGTTCTGTTGACCTTGATGCACAGTCTGTGACTGATAGGAACAAGAGTATTTCATCCATCACATTTTGCCTGGTAGCAGCATTACTTTGGTCCATATTATAAATAAACAACAGTGTTTATGTTTTTTCCTTACCTTGAAGTGATACAAAAAACCTCTAAGAAGTCCTTTTATCCTTCCACTGCCTCCAGTACATTTTCACAAGTATATAGCAAGTCTGCAAGTTGGGTCTAGCAGGAAAGGAGAGATATCGTAATACATTAATACTTCTCTTTTTATGAGACATCAGTTTCTTTCAAATCATTCTTTCTTTTGCTGCTGTCTCTAAGGGCTCTTCTTTTAACATTTCTTTAATGTTTCAAAACTTTTTTCTGAACTCATATTTCTGAGCTATTTTTGCCTTGAATTTTTTGCCTTCTTTTATCGTATACATCCAGAATGCATGCATGCTGCCTTAAAGAAAAAAGAAAAAAAGAAAAAGGAAAGGCTGCCAATGGTCAAAATTTGGAGTCTTAAAAGTCTTAATTTTAGCTGTTTGGCTTTAGCATCCCTCTCCCTACATGATGGCATCACTGTCTTAATGGTTTGTACATACATTCGCTCTTTTCCCCAGGCCCTAGACTTACAGGTAAGGTGGTTGCTACCTGCTGTCACCTCATTCTCCCAGGCCTCCAAACAAATCCTCACCTTGAGATCATTATCTCCCTCCTCTTGCTTCACAAGAAAGCTTCATCCCATTCTTCCATCTGGCCCTCTCCTCTCTTGCCAGCACTGCCTTTCCTACTATTTGGAGCCAATCCAGTGTTTACTAAACTAGTGGGACTGTATTCAGGTTTTCTGCTGCTGAGTTGTCATAAAATCATAGGATATCCAAGTCAGAAGAGACCAATAAGGATCATCAAGTCCAACTCCTGGCCCCACACAGGACCACCCAACATTCAAACCCAATGTCTAAGAGCAGAGTCCAATAGCTCTTTGAACTGTAGTAGCTCTGGGCCGTGCCCACTGCCCTGTGCAGCCTGTTCCATGCCCACCGCTCTCTGGTACAGACCCTTTCCCTAACCCCCAGCTGCCCCTCCCCTGACAGCTCCTTGCCGTTCTCTCGGGCCCTGTCGCTGTCACAGAGAGCAGAGCTCAGCGCTGCCCCTCCACTCCCTGTGAGGAGCTGCAGCCGCCATGAGGCCTCCCTTCAGCTCCTCTGCTCTGCGCTGAGCACACCAAAGGGCCTCAGCTGCTCCTCACACATCTTCCCTTCTAGACCCTTCACTATCTTTGTTGTCATGGACTTTGCTATCTGCAGGACTAGGAAGTTGTGATGTCCTAGGTGGTTTGCAAGAGCTGGGGCCAAGCAAGAAGGCAGTGGGAGAGTATGTCCAGAAGTGGGAATGGAATGAAACACGTGAAACTAAACTTCTCCATTTTGCTGGAGGGGGCTATGTTGTTCACTCTACCCCAAGGAACTGCTATAATTTGGGCCCCATTCACAGCCAGAAAGCACCAGCCCAGGAGCCAGGCACTGCAGAAAGGAGCCTTAGAAGTATTTAGAGCATCTCAGCTCTGAGCGTAGCTCCAAGGTTATCAGAGCAGAAGCTTGTCCTCCTGATGCTATCACAAGTGATCTTATACCCCTATGGTTTTCTGTGCTGCCTCCTTCCCCAGCTCTGCCTCATCTCTGTGCTTCCAGCTTTACCAGCTCCTGCCCAAACCCTCCCTGCGAAGGAGGCCATGCCTCTGCCCTTTTGATGCTGGATTACATTTCTGATTTACAGCTCAGTTTGTTTCCAGGAGAGTGCACCTTTTGTATCCTTCGCGTGCTGCTGCTGAGTAAGAGATCATGGCATCTTTAATCTTCCAGCATGAAATCCCTCTGCACCCGGCCATGCTTGGATGCCAGCGGCTTCAAAGGCAGTCTCTGCCAACCTAGCATCACAACACTGCCGACTGTGGGTGCTTGAGGGGACATTTTTGCCTGTTGTGATCATTTAAGTACTTGTCCTGAAAATATTCATGCACATATTCAATTTGAATCGTAAGAGCACTGTGGAATCCCATTCATCTCGGAAAGATTAAATTCCAGTCTGCTGCTGCTATGCCTGGATCTCGCAAAATCTTGTAGTACAGAAATGTAGCTCCTACATGAAAGCATGCAATTCTTCCTTGGCTCTTCGCTGTCGTGTGTTGGGTACACATACATGTGCTAGTAGGGCTGCACACATTCTGGACTGAAGCTGCCTCTCATTCACCCAACCAGAAGCACCTGCCCACCTTCATCATGTAGACAATTCACTGAAGTCCCTGTTAGCTCCTCTTAGCATAGGCATAACTGCTGTTATGCACTGGAGCTATTGCCCCTGGGGATGGTTGCAGGATGGAGGAGCTGATGTCCATCTCCAGCATGTAGTTTCCTCTGTATCAAAAATGCCCTGGTGGGAAAAAAAAAACGCCCCCCTGTGGGTCTGATCCTTCAGCTTGGGGTCAAAATAGATACAGTTTAACCAGAAAGCTAATCCGTGTCAGAAATGCATATTGGCTGAACTGTCACGGGAGCTGGGATAGACCTAAGCCAGGGTAATTGTACAGCAGTTCTTCGGCAGCAGTGATCTCTTTTTCTGCATAGGTGTCCATATTGGTGTTTAGTTGTACAAGAGGAAGTAAAGCCGCAGACAGATCCTTGAGGAGTCCTTGTACCCTACAGAAACAGGACAAGCACAGCAATAACAGTATGGGAGAGCAGGAAGGGCCACTTGGAGGTGTAAGATTTTTATTCGAGTCATAACTGGGAGTATCTTTTCAGAGGCTGTCAGTTAGTTTGCTTTTTTTCTACTGATTAATGCAGACATGGTGATGGCAAGTGAGATGCAATATAATGTTGTTGTTTTAAACACTTATTTATTGGAGATTGTAAGAGAGGATGCCATGCCTTCTCTCAGTGAGGAGAAAACAGGGTGTGCATAGGATGTATGTACTTTGAAGTAGGAAGCACCCAACACAAGAGCACATTTTTTGGAGACCCAACCTGGTGCTCTGCTGAGTGAATTCTAGGCCCCTGGACCAGAATCCTTGTCTTCTGATTCAAAAGCAACATTTGCCCTTGGTTTTAGCAAGGTCAGTCATTTTATATGAAAATTCCATTGTGTGGTTTGGATTGGAACTTTCATGAGACATTCTTCTACACTTTTAAAAATAAAAATAAAATAAAAAACTTTACCCCAAAATAGCCAAATCATTACAAAGCCACTAAATACGCCTATGGAAAAGTTTTCCATAGCACTAATCTTATTTGCCTTTTTTATTTGTGCTTAAGACAAGCCATGCTGAAAATTTTGGAAAGGGAGGGGAGAAACACACAGCAGGGAGAGGCCTTTTTCTTTTTATCTGATAACAAAAGAAGACTGCTGTAAGATCAACATTTTAATAAAGAAGACAACACCACAATTCCCATGAAACCTACAGTCTCAATATTAGAAGCAATCCATCAGTCTCCTCTAGGAAAGCTCCTGCTGCCCAAGGCACAGATTCATTTACCTGTAAGGGCACAGACAACTCCAGATTAGGCTCATACCTAAGAGAAAAAGGTAAAACAAAGGCTGGCAAACGTTTTGGTTTCATTATGGACAAATTCTGTCTCATCTTATTTTTGTCAGAGGTTTCTCTCCCATTTCTGTCTCTGGTTTCCATTTAAACATCACATATTTTTATTTAAAAATAAACTCTCACATACAGAGAACTAAACTCATATATATATAAGTATATATATATATAATACAAAATAGAAATATTATCCAAAGATCTAAGAACATTCTCTTCATAACACAACACTGGAAAATATATCTGCCTTTTCCTTTCCCAGGCTATATGAATAGCTTTAGGAATAAATTATCCAAAATTATCTAAGGATTAATTTGTGACAAGAAAAATGACAGCTAAGGAATGTGCCTGTTTTGTTCACTAGTATTAGGATTCTGTTCACTGGTGACGAATGTACAGATAGAGATACAGATAGAGTCATTGTAATTACTTCAGGATTTAACTTCAGAGGAAAAATATTGGATGGGAGTTAATGAGTGTATGGAAGGTATGATGGCTGCTCCAAAAGTAATGCCTTGTGTTTTACTATGTTGACATATCGGTGGTGGATGTTGATGTCATGGCAAAAGAGATTGAACCTTCCCACCAGTATTCCATTGCATATCATTGCCATGTGACAGATGGTAGCAGAGGGGCACTCTGACACGAAGGCATTTGACATAGAAGTGCTTATGAAGCACAGGTGTGTCTCTGAACTCCTCCATGCAGAAAAAAATGGCACCCACTGACATTCACCAATACTTCCTGAATGTTGGTGGAGACCAAACATTGGATGTGAGCACAGTGAGGCAGTGGTGGTGTGCTTCAGCAGTGGTGACAGAGATGTGAAAGACAAGCCACGTTCTGGACGGCCATGCAGATTGTTACTAGCGTGACATGCAGGCTCTTGTTTATCGCTGGTGAAAATGCATAGCTAATGATGGTGACTCTGTCGAAAAATAGTGTTTTGTAGCTGAGAATTTGCTCTATCAAAGTGTCATTGTGCTCTTTGTATCTGTTGTTGTTTCCATGGAAATAAATAGAAGGCATTGCTTTCAGAGTGACATATGTATAAGACAATGTTTTTCTTGGGCAACACAGGAAGGATGTAAGAAGGATTGTGTAGGAACAGGTGGATCTTTCTTAATCAAGGGGAGAATATTTTTCTTTCTAAAAGACGATCACTGTCACAAGTACTCTTTATGATCCAGAAAGCTGAATTTTTACAGGGATGTCAGAGGATCTGAATTATGCAGGTGGTCAGACCAGACTGATGTCTTCTAGTCTTAAAATCAATGCATCTCACTCAGATATGAAAGGAAGGAAAAGACAGGTAGTAGCACAGAGTTTATACATTTACAAATCACCTACGAAACTGCTTGTTTGAAATTTACACAGAAATGTCAACCGAAGCCAAGTTCCCCTCAAATCAGTCGTTACCATTTTCCCTTCAATTGCACAGCATGTCTTCAAGCAATATCTGAAAAAGGACAGTGGCTGATTACAGGGTTACAGTGAGATGAGGGTCTACAGGTAAGCGGAAGAGCAAGGAAAAGGGCATAACAGATCAGAAAGACTAAGGAGCAGGAGTGAAACACAATTGCATGAGGTCTTGACAAATTACATTTACTCCCAGAAGCAAAACATTTGTGCGTGTGCCACCTGCTGAGGATGAAAGCTGCATGGCAAGTAGTAAGAAGAGTTCTGTACAAGCACAGACTTTACAAAGAAGTATATAAAGGATGTGGATTTTCCCATTGCTACACTGAGATCCAAGCAGCAGGCTGGCTGACTGCCACAGAGATACACTTGCCTACAGGCTTACCCTTCCTTTAACTGAAAATCCAAGCTTGACCCATGCTTTGTTAACTGTTCAGTTCCACAAGCAATTGCTTCATAATCAATGGTTTCAAAGGCTATTGACACAACTAAAGGAATCTCATCTGTGCTCATCACAGGAGAGGTTTCTATCTGTATATGTCATTATTAGGAAGAGGTTGGTCAAGAAGACCTGCATTAGCATTTATAGGGCAGGAAGCTGTATTAAAGAAAGAAAGGCATTGAGTATGGGATCTCTAAATAGGACCAGAATAGATTTATTAGATAGCCAGTGTGTTGCAACACCCAAATGAACTTTTAGGGGCAGCCAACAGAGAGAAGTTGCAGTAAACATCAGACCCTGCACAGTTTCTTTTAGACAATCTTTCTGTACTTCATTAAGTCTTGCCTGTGGTAAGCCAAGCCAAACACAGCATGAAAACATCTCTGTATTTCAGCTTGTGCTAAATAAATGTGTCTTCCTATTGCTTTTTTAATGACAGATGATTTCCTTTGGATCTTCATTGACTAGCACAAGTTGTTCTACTGTGGGATAAAAGTTCTGCATGTGTGCATGGGAATGCACGTGGATAAACTGTGGTGTTCAAATGTGCATACCAGTGAATACACGTATTCCATATTTTTTAAAAAGCCGCCTGTCCACCACTATCCCCGGTGAATGGGGACAGTTCTTGTATGGAAGTCAAGCTGGAGAGCTAAGCAAATACTACACTAGGAGGTTGTGGATGCCCCATCCCTGGAGGCATTCAGAGCCAGGCTGGATGTGGCTCTGAGCAGCCTGGTCTAGTGGTTGGCAACCCTGCACATAGCAGGGAGTTGAAACTAGATGTTCTTCAAGGTCCTTTTCAACCCAGGCCATTCTGTGATTCTATGATGATTCTATGATTCAAAGCAGGCATTTGTAAAAGGCACCTGAAGAGGAAATTGGGAAACACGCTTGCCACACATGCAAACCTTTCCTGTCAGATTGCAGGGCTGTGCTCTCGCTTGCTTACGTTCCTGCATCTCATCTTCATCTCAGTTAAGATACGGCTAAATCACAAGATGGTAAAGGCCAGCCATATATCTGTGTGTATGCCTGCGTCCCCCTACAGGAAAACATTACAAAAAAGCTTTGTGTTTCTTTGAATGTACTGATATTTCAAATCCCTGATGATCTACATTTCTGCGACTATAGCTAATAAAATTACCAGAGGAGAGCAAGAACACTTGGAGCTGCCAGTTGGCTTCCCAGATGATCTTCTCTTAAAGAGCTAGATTTCTGAATGTCATGTAAGGGTAGGGTGGAGAAGCACACTGTCCCTCAGCAGAAGAAGAGCCAAAAGGCTGGTGAGTGTCGGGCGTACGTAAACAGTGCAGAGGCTTTGGAGAGCCAAGGTCTCCTTGGCTGGATTCCCACTACAGCATTCTCTCTGTAGCCGTGTCATCTGGGGACATAGCAAGATGTCATCTCAGATCCTGTTAACCAGACCGGTGGATGTCCCACCTGATGATGCTCAAGCACAATCTGAGCTGAGGATGAAGAAGATGCCGTGGTCATTGCCTTCAGCTTGCTTTCAGGAATCACAGGAAAACTGAGCTACTTGATGGTCAGGTTTTCTTTTGTTAAGAACGCCTTCACTTTATTCCCAAAACATGACATTCTTAATTGCATTCATAAAGTAAATTTGGTCCTTTTGTGTAGAAGCATTCAAGGCTGCGGCCTTCTAAATCTAATCTGGCAAATCTATAGAAGCACTAAATGTATCTATCTCATCAATAGGACAACAGGTAACGGCCTCGAGTTTTACTGGCGAGGTTCAGGTTGGATGTGAGGAAATATTTATTCTCAGAAAGAGCAGCGAGGCAGTGGCACAGGCTGCCCAGGGAGGTGGTGGAGTCACCATCCCTGGAGGTGCTCAAGAACCGTGTGGATGTGGCACTGAGGGACGTGGTCAGTGGGCATGGTGGGGGTGGGCTGACGGTTGGACTAGGTGATCTTGGTGGTCCTTTCCAAACGTAATGATTCTGTGATTCTATTCTACAACGTGTAATGTGACGGCACATGAGGCTTTTATTAATATAGGGATTTTTAGCTGTTTCCTTGCTGGTCAGCTGAAATAATAGGGAAAATATTAAGAACCAAACAATGGCAAAACCAGAGAATCTGATAGTATTCCTCTGTGTCCATTCACTGTCCTTATAAAATTTTTAGCTATTTCCATGGCTACAGAGTGTGCATTCACACAGCCATGCACACAGGCACGCACACGTGTACATACACTGACAAAGAGCCTGCTTATGGCCAGAAAAAGATCCTATATGAGCCCACAGACAACTGAAAGATAAAATATTCCTTTACAACACCCTGCAGTTGTTGTCATGGCAGAACTATATCCTCAAATAACTTTTTGTACAGTAGCATATAAAGACATGTTTTCAACATTCCTTCTGCTCCTTCGGCAAACAAACATTTTATCAGTGTACCTTTAAAATAACATGCTTCCTGTCTCCTTCTCAAATGCCTAGCCAGAAGAAGTGACCATTTTTCCACCACAGAACAAGTTTCTCTTTATTTAAGCATTTCTCAATCCCTGAAAGTAGGGCAAGGAGCACACAGGACTGTGAGCACTTGGGCAGGCAGGCTGCTGGGGAAGTGCAGCTGAAAGGCAGGCTTATTCTGCTCCTATCCAATCCTGGCCCCTCAGCTGTGAATGCTGACCAAAGTGTGGAGAATCATGTTTCTGCTTCGGCAGGCTGGCTGACTGGAGAACGATGATTGCAAGCAGATGTACCCATGTTCTCATGCAAAAGGAATTCAGGATTTTGTAGAGGCTGAAGGATGTGCAACAGGCTCCTGGGAGTGTTTCACCCTCCCTTAATTCCTTGCAGGTGTTGGAAGGTGGTGTGCTGTGGGGCGTTACATCCTCGTCTCGCCATCCAGAATACATGGGGAGGAGCAGCATGGCAAGGGTTAGCAGAAGGGCAGAGAGAGAAGGAATGGCTTGCAGGGCAGGGCAGGTTTGGTTAAAGGGGGAAATATGGCTCTGTCCTGTAAAGTCATGTGGATGTAGGGCAAGTTTTAGTAACTCCATAGGTCAGGTTGATGGTTGGACTTGATGATCCTGAAGGTCTTTTCCATCCTTGATGATTCTGTGACCCTGTGACTCGTACTCCTGGTAAATGCCAGAATCACAGAATTACAGTATATCCTTAGTTGGAAGGGACCCACAAAGACCACTGAGTCCAACTCCCAGCCCCACACAGGACCACCCAACATTTAGACCCTATGACATCTGACAGTGGTATCCAAATGTTCCTTGATCTCAAGCACTGTTCCATGCCCACCACCCTCTGGTGCAGACTCTTTCCCTAACCCCCAGCTGCCCCTCCCTGACAGCTCCATGCCGTTTCCTCAGGCCCTGTTGCTGTCACAGAGAGCAGAGCTCAGCGCTGCCCCTCTGCTTCCCTCGTGAGGAGACTCCTCAGCCTTTCTGGGCTGTTATTCCAGTGCTTTGTCATTCCCAAAGGAAAGAATTTCTTCCTCATGTTCAGATGGAGGTTCCTGTATTCCAGTTTGTGCCCATTGCATCTTGTTCTGTTGCTGATAACTGCCAAAAAAGAGACTGACTCCATTTACTTGACAACCACCCATTACACATATTCATAAGCATTGGTGAGATCCCCTCTCGGTCTTTGCTTCTCCAGGCTGAACAGCCCCAGGTTTCCTAGCCTTTCCTCGTACAGGAGATGCCCTTAATCATCCTTGTCACCCTCCACCAGACTCTTCCCAGGAGATACCTGTCTTTTTTGAATTGAGGAGCTCAGAACTGGGCACAGTACTCCGGGCCACACTCTTTATAATGCACGCCTGGATCCCATTGACCTTGGCTACATGGACATACTTCTGGCTCATGGCCACCCTATTGCCCACCAGGACACCCAGATCCCTCTCTACAGAGCTGCTTTCCAGTAGGTCAGCTCCTAACCTTTACTGATGCATGCCATGATTTCTCCCCAGGTGTAGCACTGTACATTCACCCTTGTTGAACCTTATCCAGATCCTCTCCATCCAACTCTGCAGCCTGCCCAGGTATTGCAGGGTGGTAGCACAACCTTTTGCTGTGTCAGTCACTCCTTTCAACTTTGCATCATCATCAAACTTGTTGAAGGTGGACTCTATCTCTTAATACAGGTCATTGATGAAGATGTTGAACAAGATTGGACCCAGCACCAACCCCTGGTGAACACCTCTAGTTACAGGCCTCCAACCAAACTGTGCTGCTGATACAGAGTGTCGCAACCCTCTGAGCTCTGCCAGGTAGCCAGTTCTCAATCTACCTCACTGTCCACTCATCTATCCCACACTTCCTGAGCTTATCTACAAGGCTTTCATGGGAGAAAGCATCAAAGAAGCTCTTGATGCAGTTACAGCATTTGCAGCTGTATTATGATGCCACTACTGCAACTTGCTGTGTACTGTGCAAAACCCAGTTTGCCTAATGTAGACATCTAAATCAATAGGAACAGGACCTGGAAACCTTCAGAACATTTTTCTGTTGGTTCATTGCTGACTTCTGAAACATCAGTGCTTACACGAGGAGATCTACTCTTTAAGATAACGAAAAATTATGTTCAAGTCTGATCCCTGAGGCTCTGATTCTGTGAACACCTTTTAACATCATGATGAGTTAAGCAATCCCTGCCCAGCCCTTTCCTTTGCCGTTGTGTTTTCCCACACAGCTCTGCATGCAGCAATCTCTGCCAGGAAAGTGGCTTCAGCTGATAGCACCCCAAGCTTTCAGCTCCTCCCATAACTTCATCTGGATCCAGTCCATAACTGACCAAGTGATTTGCCAGAGTAGTGACCCAGAGGGCAGCAGGAAGGAATGAGGATGACACTAGATGAGACTGAGTCCCCTCCCAGCTGTATCCTGAGGTGAACTCTGTGATGCACTCAATAAACACAGGACAAGGGAGGCCATAGAAATGAGCAAATGAACTTGAGCAATGGGGTATCCCAAAACAAGCAAACTGGGAGATTGTTTTGGCTGCCTGGTAGAATATGGTTCTGAGCAGAAGAGGCTCCTCACTTGAGGAGTGATGCCACCCAGCATGGCCATGTAGCCACAGAAGCGGCTAATGATGGTGAAATCAGCATTCCATCCCTGAGTTAATTGTGGGGTGGCAGCAATCAGGCACTTTCTGATAAAGGCTGTACAGCACACAGGGAGACACGATGCCTCCAGCTTACAGGCATTATTTAAGAAGCTCTTATGACTCTTCTGCCTGGCTAGTAGGGAAACGAAGAAGCTTCTGCAGAGACACCTACTCAAAAGCCACTTCATTTCAGCCCCTTCATCACTTTGTCTTGCAAGGACTTCAAAATCCTGGCCCTGTGTCCTGCCCAGAGGACTTGCCCCTGTAAGTGAATCACGTCTCTGCAGCAGGACATGAGCTGCAGCCAGCGCAGGAGGATCCAGTCTTGTGGAAGCTTCAGGGCTGACAAGGGAATCTGTCAATGCCGTCAGCCTTACAGCGATGGGGACAAAAAGGCACTCCATTTTCTTGGTCACTTTCTAATGTATTGCTACCTCTGACTGTTGTGACAAAATAGTGTGTGTTTCTTTATTTCCCCAAGCATTAAGCTTCCTGCAGCTTCCTGTCTGAGGTACAGGGGGTACATGTAGATATATGCAGTTACTGAGAGGCTGAAGATGGTGCCAAGTGGTCACCTCCATGGCACCTCACTTCAGCTCATAGAGACACTCCAGTGTGGCTCAGCAGCTGGGGGCTCCTCTGTTGCGTTGCTCATGGTCCTTGTGAGTCAGTCATCATAGAGAGGGATATGCTGAGGACACCGAGCCCTTTGCCTTAGGTCCATACATATAAGTGGTTATGCTGATGACTCAGCTGCTGCATCCCATGGTGCTGTCACCCAACTAGAAGTGACAGATGGTGTCCCAGGGTGCCACATCCAGGAGAGCTGTGGGACTGAATGAAGCCACTGTGAGGTCTGTGGGGGTGAGCAGGCCCAGCACACTGCCTAAGTCCCTCTCCTCCTGCGTGATGCAGGACAGCTCTCCCTGCCTGAGCTGTGGGTCATAGAACAACTCATCTCAGGCAGAAACCCAGTTCCTACCCTGTTTAGACAAATCACAGAGAGGTAGCAAAGCAGGGAGATATATTCTGCCATACAGAATCCCAAACTGCAGCTAAACAAAAATACTGCATAAATGTATTCCTGATTTTGCACACACCAACCTTTCTTGTAGTCTGTGACCTGTTTCTGCATTTTCACAATCAAAGGTTCCTATGTGGGACAACAGTTCTTAAGCAGTGCTCCAGTTGTAGTCCAGGCACTGGAACCAGTTTCCCAGAATTTTTTTTTTTTTTTTGCTAATAACTAATTAAATAAGGATTATGAGCACCATCATGAGACAAATCAAGTATGACTGGGTGAGACTTTCCTTGGTAGATAGGATTGTGTTATTAAGCCAGCAACTGGAGCAGAAACTACTTCTAGACAGATGTAAAAGAAAGGAAAAAAGGAGTTGACGAGTCATTAGTCTGAATTACTGGAGAATGGGCAGCAAGCTGACAGGTAGCTTCCAGCAAATTTCCATGTAAAGGTTTAGCAGCACCTCCCCAACCAAGGCTTTGGGATAAGTTTCACTCCTGATCACCAAGAAACACACGGACATTATTAGCCTGGGGGGACACTGATATTTAGAAATCTGATGAGGCGACTGTGATGGGAAAAAAATCAGCGTGCTTCTGGCACCACAGGAGATGGGCAGGAAGGGAAGGGACACACGTCCTGCTCATTGAGATATCTTATTTCACATTTCTTGGCCCATATTATTTAAATGGCACGTCAGCCTAAATCAGAAAGAGAGACAGTTTATTTTTCACATTTGTGATTTGGCTCCGTGTTGCCTGTAATAGCTGTACACAAATCCTACATTTACTGGGCTGCCCAGTAACTAAACAGGCTATTTTGGGGAAATTCTTCCTGTCTTCCTGCGGACGCGGCCTCTGTTGGCTGCCCCCACTGCCTCCTCACATTCCAGCCGCAGATCTGTTTATATCATTGCATTTCTCAGCCTGTGTACCAATAACTCCGGCTGGAGCCCTGACGTTGTGCATCTCTCTCCCTTCTGCTAAAACACTGCACTGCAAGAGTCCCTTCTGCAGGGGCTCCTGAGGGCTCTGCAGGACAAGCAGTACTTTTGGGAAGGCATCAACACACAGGTACTTTGGCGTGAGATTTATTCCATAAATACCTACAGCTGCAGGTTTTTTTTTGGGGGGGGAATACTCTACAACCCCCTTGTCCCAGTAAAACTGCTGAATTCCATCAAAACCCTCCTCCCGCTCAGACTTCAATCCTTGTCTAAAACAGATGGCCCAATAAATAATACATTTGAGGCAACCCGATCGTCCATCCCCGGGACACACTTGAGCTCCTGTCTCTCATAATATCATCACTAGATTAGCTCTGGGAATTCTTTTAATTTAATCCTTTTAACAGGTCATGTGCAGAAGGGGCGGTGACGGGGGAAATAGACACGTTCAGCTGGGCTCGGCAGTCCCTCGCTGGGCACTGGCAGACCTTCTTAGAGCCACATCTTCATGGAGAAATGTCATGGATACCCGGCCCTAGGGAGCCTGGGGCCAGGGCATGGAGTGCTGCTATGGAAAACTTTTTCATAAGCGTATTTAATAGCTTTGTAATGATTTGATTGTTTGGTTCTTCTGGGGTTGGGCTTTGTTTTTTTATCTTTCATGTATAGAAGAATTTCTCACGAAAGGCCCAACCCAAACGGTACAGTGTAATTTTCAGATACAATGATCATGGAGTGTCTGCTGCCATTGGAAACACCACGTTTGTTTTAGGATGGAACACAGAAATACATAAATTCCATTTTCTGTGTCTACAGTGCCCCCTGGTTTCCCAAATCGCTGATATTTGACAGGTGCTCAGTGATGCCCGCAGGGTTTATTCCAACCCCACCCAGTCCTAGGCTGGGGACTGGGCCAGAAATACCAAATGTGGGTGATGAAGTGGGTTGTTCTCACAGTACCCAGCAGCGACAGCGGTCTCGGAGCTTCCTTTCCTCCTCTTCTCCCCACCCTGCTACAGTTGAAGCTCCATACAAATGGGCAAAATGGGCACCTGGTCCTTTGCAAACTGAATTTCACTGCCCAAACCTCTGCTGCACTGGGAAAGGTGTTGACAGCACTGCTCCTACTGCGAAGCTGGACCTTTTTGAGGCCTTGGCGTACAGAGCTGCGTCCTAATTTTATGCTCACAATGCAGGCAGCAGCAAGCTGCAATTCAGGACAGGAAAACAGTGAGCAAGGAGTGAAGGGTGGGGGAATGGGTCTGTTCTGAATGATTTTGAATGGGTCTGTACTCAATGATTTTCAGGCCAAGAAAGCTGCACTGCAGACCTACACCCTCACATTGCACTCTGGGCAAGGATTTGGATTAAAAACAACCAGAAAGGTCAACAAGCTTTTTCTGTTCCAGGCCATTTCCCCTAAGTGATGAGCACAGTGACAGAGCACTGGAACAGGCTGCCAAGAGTGGTTGTGGGGTCTTCTTCTCTGGAGATATTCAAGACCTACCTGGATGCTTTCCTGAGCAACCTACTGTAGAGAACCTTCTTTAGGAGGGGGCCAGACTCAGTTATCTCAAATATCTCCCTTCCAACCCCTGTGATTCTGTGATTCTGTGATGAGGAAAGCACTCTGGCATTGTTTTTGTGGGATGAACATCATGGCAAAGCAGAGACATTGTCCAAAGGGTTGCAAACTTCTCTGTTTCTTTAAAAAAATTGGACTGGAAAAGATGGGCCGGAATCCTTATCTGGAAAGGTCTGCAGAGTGCAAATATTTTAAAATAGTACTGATACAACGGAATGGCTTTTAAATCGTAACAAATCATATTTTGCATTTCTGTAATGCCTTTCATCCTATTTTCTCTTTACAAACATAAACACATGAAGTTTAACAACACATCTGGCCAAGCATTGTGCCATGTGAGAGCTCTCCTGTCCCAGCTCAATGGATGAGCGAGCCCATGGGGACTGCAAGGACTCACTGCTCTGCTTCAGATGGATCTCTGCTGCAGAACGTGGACCACAGATCTCCTGGAGTTTGTAAAGAGGCTGAATCACAGATCTGCTATGAGCAAAGATAAAATATTGAGGGGGTAGAAAGACTGCAGGGGACAAAATAAGCACCACTTTCCCAGCTGTCTTCTTTAAGCTCTTCAGTCTCCACCCAAAGCATTTTCAATGCTGAGATGTCATCTCATTTGGATTTCTGATTCATGCATAGGAGCTTGGTATTGTACTAGAAACTGATTATCAGGAGACACATTTACTGTGTGGCGAATCAGAATTTGTTATTATCACCACCCCATTAATTTCCACACACATCTGCTGGAGTACTTGTTTCTGCCTGTGTCTCACATTTATCTTCATCTAATCCACTTTTTACTGCCCTTGTCCTAGTGCCAGCAACTATCATCAGGCACTGTAAACACTCGTTAGTTAACTATTTGTGATCACCAGCTCTTCAAACCCCACTTTGTTGGGGCTTAAGGGCTGTAGGTTTTTCTGTGAGGCTGCAACTATTTGGCTGCGTTAGGAAGCAAGTCCCAGGCAGGTAGCATGAGCCAGCTTCTCAGCTGCAGGAAGGGTGGGGAGGTTTGGGCTTGCCAAGAATGGCCCTGTGAATCACAGAGCCCAGGTCCTTGGGTATGGACACGGTTGGGGTGCTCTTAGCACCCTGCCAGCTTCTTCTGAAAAAGCTCAGCCCCAGCCCCACGTTTGATAAATACTGGTCGATGGGCTGAAGCTTGGACCAGGTGATCTTAGTGGGCTTTTCCAACCTTAATGATTCTATGAAATAACCCAGGGGGTTGATTCCAGCTGTGGACCCAGGCAGCGGGTGGGATGCAGGTTGCTCCCATGAAAGACATGACCCCAGCGGGGAGGGAATGCTCCCGAGGAGATGGTGCATCCTGATCCCAGACATGCCGGCTTCCTGTCAGCCTGCGAGGCTCCTGCAGTTAAAATGTTTTCTGCTGAATCAAAAAGAGTTCCTCCCATGTTACTTGACAGCCTCTTTTCCTCTGTCAGATGTAATTAGCTTACTCTAATTAAAGGGCTGCAGCCAGGCTCAGCGGGAAGCCCAAGGAGCTCACTCCTTAACCAACAGCTTTTCATTTCTTTCAGCTTTCAGGCAGCTGGAGGCCCTGAAGCCTAACCTGACCCTCCAGGGCACCGAGCTGCCTCTGCCACCTCCTATTTCAAGCCGTGAACAAAGCCGGGGCTCCATGGGGTGGGCAGCAATAGGCACGTGGGGGGAACTGTTTGCAGCTGGGCAGTGCTCAGTGCTGCAGGCGCCTGCAGGAGCCACCAAAAGGCTTCTCCTGGTTTAATTCCATGCATAGTGATGGGCGAGCTGAAATGCTATGGATGCAACAAATGCCATCTCCCAGCACCACATGGTTGCTCTGATGTGCCATGATCCTTCCTGTTTGCATTCACTGTGCCCAGTTGACATTACACTTTTTCTTTCTGCCTTCAGCTGTAATACAGACCGTGATGTATATCTTGTATATATATAAAATATATCCCTCCAGAGCCCTTTGGGCAACTGCGTGCAGCCTGGAGGCAGGGAAGTCCATGGTGCTGACAGCCTTAGCATCAAGTGAGCATCTCTGTGGAGAGAGCAAAGAGGGGAAAATTTGCATGCCCATCACTACAGCCATCCACAGCAGTGCAAGTTATACACACGTCAGTGCCAGGATCTCCTCTGCCTCAGCACCCTCTCAGCATCTGATCCCCTACAGCTGGCTCTCTCTTGCCAGTTTTGCCCTTAGGTGTCTTTGTGCAAATTACGTGGTATTGATTTCAGAAGAGCAGTGTTTGGAAGGGGCTTGTGTAATCCTAAATGTGCAGAGGCACCTCGTGTAACTGATTGGTGCTGCCTCCCCCCCACAGGCATGCCGACGTCCCATTGACTTTAGCAGTGGTAAATTACATTTGTGTCAGGGTTGAATTTGCCTGACTTCAATTCCTACCCACTGGCTCCTGTTATGCCCTTGTCTGCAACTTTATTTAGACTTATACCTTATGTAGAATACATGAAAGCAAACATATGGATATGCCTCAAATGTATGTTAAGGAACATCATCTCTCAGCTTCCTTCTTGGTTGAAAAACCAGTCGGTGTGCCTGTAGCCACACCTGGAAAGGCTCAGCCTCCAGCCAAGCCTCTGACTGTCCTGCAGACCATCCTCAATGCTTGCTCTCCCTCCCCAGTCTGCATGTCTCTCTCCAGAAGTGGCCTTGCTGATGCTGCACAGAGGCAGGATGGCATGTTGATCCTGTGTGAAGTACCTCTTCTATGCAGCTGGGGCTTTCTGCAGCCTTCCCTTGGGAAGTCATGTCGAGAAGGTTATTCATGACAGCTCTGACAGCCTTTCTCCTGCCTTGTAGGTACTCCTTATATTTTCCAAGCCCCAGTCTGCCTCTATTTTAGAAACATTTAAACCTGTTTTGAATTGTTATTATTTAATCAGACGTTATTCTTTCTCAGTAGTCTATCATTATCATCACAGTTTCGTTCACTGACTTTCCCACAGCACATTTAATTTTGCAGCATGGTTGAATGTAACATCCTATGATTTAAATATTAGAAGAAAATTTGCTGAGTAAACTTCCTGATTTTTATTTCACAGGCTCTCTTGGCGAGAGTTAAACACGAGTCTTCTCTTCTTCAAATCCTTTTCAGGTGATGGCTTAGACTGTGGTATTGACTGTCATATGATGTTCCAGGCTCTTGTAAGTGTAGACAACTGTTGATATCCCCAACAAAGGTAAATCCCAGCAGCTTATTTAGAAGGAATTCTGCTTCTAAAGTTAAAGTTTAACTACCAAAATATTGCAACATTTACTGGGTTAATTAGGATCAGCAAAATCTCATTCAGATGTAGTGGTTTCCTTATTTCCATTTAGATTTAGATCTATTTGGGCTTCAACGGATTCCACTATGAAACCAAGTCAGCAAAAGTGCCTGCAGCCTTTTTTCTCCCCCTTCCCTTCCCTTCCCTTCCCTTCCCTTCCCTTCCCTTCCCTTCCCTTCCCTTCCCTTCCCTTCCCTTCCCTTCCCTTCCCTTCCCTTCCCTTCCCCTCCCCTTCTCTTCCCTCACCTGCTTTATTTTTTTTCCCTTTTCAGTTTTTGTCAGTGTTGATTACACAGTGGTACTCTGCTTCGCTCTAAATGCATAGTCTTATTTGAAACTCACTGAAGCTGATGAAAGCCCTTCCACTGGTCTCAGAAGGCATTACTTGAGGCTCATATTCTATGCATTACCTCACTGTAAGCATCCGAGCTATGTAAAGAATATAATCTCTTTCTATCATGTCTTCTTTTTGTTCCTATTTTTTAAACATGCCATACAAGCTGTTAATGGAACAAATGACACAGAAACATAATCTGTATTCTTGCAGGTTTTGTGACTGTGCTTGCTGCTTATTTCTTATCACAAAAGTGATAAAGCCCTGTTGGTGATACCATAATTGAGTTTAGTGGAAGTGATTTATCAGATTGCTAACAGAGAATGAAAACATCAGGGAAGGGGAACAAGCAGCAGGAGAATATGAACTTTTCAGAAACAAGAGCCTTAGTTTTTATGTAAATGGCTGTGTTAATGAAAACCAAGTGGGAAAAGAAAATAGTCACAACAATTTTGCTTACAGAGCAGATAGCTTATCTAAGGAAACAGGATTTCAAAGTTCTTCCTGAAATGTCATCTAGGTTTCACTGTCTCTCCAATAACATCTAGCGCGTAGAATCTGTGCTTTACTCCTTGCTGTTAACTCATTAGGAATAAATCTATAAATCTTCATTATGCAGAGAAAATATGAAAGAGGCCCTACTGTATGAACACAGCACCAAAAAACATACTTTTAATTTTTCTTTCATGAGAAAGTGTAATTTTTCCAAAGAGCCAAACTGAAGTCCTAATAGGCTCAAAAGAAAGCCCCACTGATTTCAATAGAGTTTGGACTGAGATTTTGGTTAGTATATTTTCCTATTCTTACTTTTAGGAATTATTATCCAGTATTTGTTCTCTAGCAGCACTCAAAAGCCCCCAGCTCAGAATCTCACTGTGCTGAATTCAGGATAAATACACATGAATCATCAGGTTTTGTAAGCATATGTGCACCTACTGGCTGCTGGAGACTGAGAGACATCAGGCATAGTGCTCTTTGCCGGCCATATACAGCTGTCCTGGTTGGCTTCCACTACCCTGGGGCAAAGACTCACAGAGTCACGGAATGACAGACTAATCCCGAGTTGGGAGGGACCCACGAAGACCACTGAGTCCAGCTCCCGGCTCCACACAGCACTGCCCAAAATTCAAGCCATGCCACTGCTCTCTGGTGCCTTACTTCTGAGCTCACGTTCCTTGCCATTACCAAAATCAATTTAATAACACAACAGTTTCAATCTTATTTGGCTGAGGAGTCATCTTTTTAGAGAAATTCCTTTATTTTTCCCTTAATTCATTGTTTTATTTTCCTCTCTGCAGGTACAAGAAACATGAAACAGCCCCATCAAAAACTTCTAATTTTGATAAATTAATCGTCTTCCTGTGGAGTGACCGATTACAGGAGATGCTGTGAAGCATGCTTGCACATTTCAGAATGCCCCAAATTCATTAGCTATTCCACTTGAGTTATGAGTTAGTGAGCCACACAAAGAAAATGTGTTTGGAATAACTCTTTGCAGCTTTAGTGTTTTTAAATAGGCAGCTAACAATGTACCATTCCCCCCTATTCAGTTGTTTGTTTTATTTTTCATGTGAAAAGAGAATGTAATCAGCTTTCCTATTATAGAAAAAGATGAGGATAAAGTGCCCATTGTTAAAACATGTCTGCTGGCATCTCCTTATTTTCACATAACAATGGTTATTTTCTAAATCTTCTATTTCTCGTTAACCTGCATGTGTTTGGTTACTGCTTTTTCTATCATGATTTCTCTAAGGTAGCTCCCTAAAATCACTGTGACAGCATTTTGCTGTGTATATTCTTCTCTTGTTTGGTAGGCAGGAGTGGTTTTCTTGCTTGTAAATTATTCAAGAAGCTGAGCAGGGCTCTTTCTATGGGACCAGAATGGATCAGTCTGTCTGTCTTCCTTACATCTTCTATGGAAATTGTCTACTGTGAGAATTTTGCACCACGGTTCCCTGTGCTTTCAGTGTCAGAAATGCTACAAGAATACATAGAGAAGCTGCAGTAGGTGAGTCTGCTCTATGGTGGTCAATGTTGCACTCAGCCCTTGTGGAGCATTGCGGAGCCTGGGTACCCCTGCCTCAGCCCTGGCTTGTACCCAGACATTTTTGTTCTGGTTGCTGTGCCAAGATAAAGACAGAAGTCAGACAGAGGACAAAAAAGCAGTGAATTTTTGGACAGCCTCTTGACTCTTGGCCAGAATGGCAATGCAGCCACGCAGGATCATTAAAAGCCCATTGAGTGAGGATGTAACCACTCTGATACTCACACAGCTACTGCAAATCCAAAGACTGTGAGACTGCAAGATCTTGCTGGTTGAAAAAGATGTGACAAAAAATCAGTAGGCACCAGGAGGTGGAGTAAAGACAGAAGAACTGTGTGGATGCCTTCAAAACCCCAGAAAGAAAACGGACATGACAGAGTTGTCCCACAAATTCAGCCAAAAATTGCAGCGAATATGTGTATTGAATAAAGAGAGTCTGCAGGGCTGTGGCAGCTGCCAGAAGCCTTTTCTGTTGGTTCTTTAACCATAATTTGATTGTTGATGCATCCAAAGGCCTCAAGCAAGCTTAGGACCATGAGCTGCAAAGGGACTCCGTTGCTGTATGGAGAAGGATAAAGTCTTTCTCCAAAAATTCAAAGTCAAGAGATTTCAAATAAATGAAGGCTGCAGGTTCAATAGTATAATACTCACTTTGGCTTCTCTCTCCGGGCCAACTTAAAGCTTTCAGAGCTCATTTACAGAAGTCCTGCCTTCAACCCAGGTCTAAGCACAAGTAAAGCATTGTCAAGGGAATATTCTAGGTTCTCCTACAGGATCAGCCTTAGCAACTAGTATCAATAAAGCAACTGGAAGAAGCCTGCTAAGTCAATAAGTCCAGACTTTGGCAGTCACACCAACTATAGAACGGAAGGATCCACTCCTCTTGTGTCCTTTGACACAAAACATTCCATTAATCCATGACAAACTTAAACTCTTTGGCACAAAAATAAAACCTGCAACAGCCAATTTAGAGCACCACAGAAAGGTAGGAGGACAGAGGGAAAGAAAGGGTCCTAGGACCATGCCAGAGTAAGAAATCTGTCAGGGGAAAAAAAAACCAAACATATGATCTTCAAAGGTGGACTGCACCCTGTATTGACTTTGGAAGCAAAAGCCCCATTGGTTCCTCATTTGATTCTAATTTTCAAGGCCAGGTTGGATGGGGCCCTGGGCAGTCTGAGCTGGTGGGAGGCAGCCCTGCCCACAGCAGGGGCTGGGGCTGGGTGGGCTTTGAGGTTCCTTCCAACCCAAACCATTCTGTCATTGTATGATCCTATGATTCTAAACATGTGATCTTCTCAGTTCTTAGTCTGAAGGCCAAAGAGATCACCCTGTAGAGAGGCTGCTTGATTCTGCATTGAGAATGTTTGCCTTTTGTCCACCTCATCCTCTCCTGCTGTAGCCAATCTCTGACCTCCAGAAAGAGGAGAAACATGGAACATGGCCTCTTGTCCAAACCTTTCCTATTCCCACTGGCTAAAATGAGAATCAAGAGAAGACACGAAGGACCAGCAGGAGCTGAGAATTAATTAATCTTTATTCCAACCTGGCAGGAGCCACATTCAAAGGAGTATTTTGCCAGGGAATCTGTTCCTGAAGATCTAGTTAAGTTTTCGTGATTAATTCTAGTATGGAAGTTTAAGTCTTAAGCCATTTCTGATCATTTCATACTGAACCATCGAAGCTTTGGGAAGTTATACATGCCAGCAAGGGACATGATAGCTAGCAAGCCTATTGGCCGCCAAATTATCTTATTCAGGGAAAAACAGTTTACATCAGAACCAAAAATGAGGGCACCTTTGAAAGTTCTTCAGCTCTTGCTGCTATTTTCCTGACTGATGTCATTTTCTTCTATATTTGAGTTGACAAACACTCTCACAACAAAAGATTTTGATGTCACGAACAAAAAATAATGATTCTAGGGAGAGAGAGAGAGAGAGATGAAGCAGGAGCAAATTCTCTCTTTAAAATTAATATAATAATGATAATAATCATCTTTTCCAGTAAACACCTCTGATAAGAACAAGTTTGAAGAAAAGTACAGAAAGGAAGAGATATACAAGTCCCAGAACTGTCACTGAGCACTCAGTTTGTCTTAAAGCCTCCAAATAAGACATAAGCAGGTCTTTTACCCTGCAGCTATGGCTGCCCCCAAAAAAACTCCAAGCCAAACCAATGAATGCTCCTCTTTCTTCTGTGGAATTCTGTCCAGAACATGGTCTTAAATACTACATCAATGCAATTCCCACAGAAGACAAGTTCAAGTTCTGACCCTTCACTTTATTTTTAAACACACTTCTATTTTTTGGAAAAAAAAGTCCAAATGCTTGATGAAATGGCAGCAGGGAATCAATTGCTTCTACTTCATCTTGATGCATTTAATGTCACAGTATCACAAAATGGCCCGTGTTGAAGGGACCTCAAGGACCACGAAGCTCCAACCCCCCTGACACTGACAGGGCCACCAACCTCCACATTTAATACTAGATCAGGCTGCCCAGGGCCCCATCCAGCCTGGCCTTGAACACCTCCAGGGACGGGGCATCCACAACCTCTCTGGGCAGCCTGTTCCAGCACCTCACCACTCTCATAGTAAAGAACTTCCCCCTGACATCCAACCTAAATCTTCCCTCCTTCAACTTAAAACCGTTTCCCCTTGTCTTGCTGTTGTCTACTCTTTCAAATAGTTGACTCCTCTCCTGCTTACAGGCTCCCTTTTAGGTACTGAAAGGCTACAGTGAGGTCACTCCGTAGCCTTCATTTCTCCAAGCTGAACAAGCCCAGCTCCCTCAGCCTGTCTTCATAGGGGAGGTGCTCCAGCCCTCTGACCATCTTTGTGGCCCTCCTCTGGACCCACTCCAACAGCTCCCTGCCTTTCTTGTACTGGGGGCCCCACACCTGGATGTAGTACTCCAGATGAGGCCTCACGGGGGCAGTGTAGAGAGGGACAGTCACCCCCCTGTCCCTGCTGGCCATCCCTCTTCTGATGGAGCCCAGCCTGTCCCCTTACAGTATCGGTGAGACCACTGCAGTTTGCTTTCAAGGGGCTGATTACACCAAGTATTTCATTAGTGTGAATGTCTCAGAAAGTGGTAGAATTGAAAGAAAATGGAAAAGAACACAAACTATGAAATTAGGACAGATTTATGACCTGCCTCTAGTCAAGAGAATACATAAGATAAATCAGGGAGAATAGAAAGATGCTATTTGTGGTTCTGAAGGTGGGCAAAAGAAGACATTCATTGAAGTGCCTTGATAGAAAAGGAAACTTTGCAAAGAAAAGCTTCTTAAACATCAAAAGATAAAGGGCACAAATCAGGCTTAGTGAGCAAGTCTTTGAAATGGTACCAACCTCCAAGTCAGCAAAATATGCGTAGATATAACAGCACAACGTTCGCTCATACTTCTGAAAAGTTACTTTTGCAAATGAGACTACATGCCACTATTAACAATTCATTTTTTTTTATTTGTATTTTTTTTTGCAGTGTGTGTTTCTAAAAATAAAGCAGTAAAGCAGAAAATCCTGATGTTGAGAGAAAGCAAAAGGACTCTGCCTCCATCACCTATCAGGAATCCAAGGTCAAAGATATCCGCTTGCTTACATATACTGGTGCACACCCAGTCGCTGCAGATGACACTCTGATTCCAGCATGTAATCAAATGCACGTGCTGTTTAGATGATCGATTCTCAGAAGTGGGTACTGTATGGAACTCTGCTGAGTGTATCAACATGTAGCCTAGGTGAACTGCATGAAACCAAAGTCAGGGCACCTTCCTTTCAGTGCCTGACAGGAGGGTCTCAGTGCTAGAAAGCAGAGCCTGGCTAGACGGTAGGGACAGGAGAGCTGCAGGGCTGGTTGTCTTGCTCAGCTGCTTTGGGAGCAAATGGCAACCAAAGAGGCAATACATTTGAAAGCACCACACCCAGCCAGGTGCTTATAAATCTGCACCATTGGCTTCCAGGAGACAGTAGGAGAGAAAGAACACGCAGATTCGCTTCCATCTTGCAAGGGACTTTGAGAACAGGTAGGCTTGGTGAAGTGATGAAGTATGTTTTCCAGAGTGATCATAGAATCACAGAATCACAGAACAGTTTGGGTTGGAAGGGATCTCACAGGCCACCCAGCCCCAACTCCTGCCATGGGCAGGGCTGCCCCCCACCAGCTCAGGCTGCCCAGGGCCCCATCCAACCTGGCCTTCAGCGCCTCCAGGGATGGGGCACCACAGCTTTTCTGGGCAGCTGTGCCAGCGCCTCACCACCCTCTCTGTGAAAAACTTAGTCCTGACATCTAATTTATAGCTCTCCTCTTCTAGTTTAAAACCACTCCCCCTTGTCTCATCACTGTGAGTGTAAAAAGTCGGTCTCCACCTCAGCAGAACCCTGGGGTGGAAAGAGCACAGCCGCCTTTAGGAAGGTGTTCATGGAAACCTTCCACAAACCCAAAGGGTGGGAGAAGAAGACTCGTTGTCTTTCCTGTTTAAAAAAAAAAAAAAAAAAAAGTTAGTATAATTCTTCTTCTGATCCCTCTAATGAAGTCTGCATAAGGGAGGGACAGAAGGAAGATATTTGCTATTAAAAATAAATGATTCAGATGTGAATTTTTGAGACTTGCAACATATGGCTGGAAAACTTTTCAAGGAAAAAAAATACCCTCCTGAGACCAGATTTCCTTTTGATAGGAATATGAGCAAGGGTGTGCTCGCTGGGGGCCCCTTACACAGCCCTTGTCAAAACAGATGCCTGGCTGCCCACAAGCAGCAGGGACACCTGACTCTTCCTTTTATCATTGATAGGGTTTGGACATTCGGGATCGGGCAGGGAGAGCCTCTGCTTTCCAGTGGCACATTAGGGAACATGCAGCATGCTCTCTGCAGAGAGTCCCTTTTACTGCATCCTTTGGCTTGCTGAGGAGAGCACCAAGGTCTGAATCAGCTTCATAGCACCCTTGATGATGCAGCTAGGGAACAAATCAAGTTCAGAGTGGAAACCTCTGAATACCAAAAGAGATGAATTGCAAGGCTTGGGCATGGAAGGCTGCAGTAGGACACATCTGGAAGGACCAAAGCCTTAGTATGGGTTTTGGCTTGCATGTTGCCCTGCCATTCTATCAGCTCTTAGTGGTGGTGGGGGAAGGTGGCAGCAGGATCCACCTGGGGAAGCAGATGCAGCCCTGCATTTCAGCAGTGCAGGAGGGAATACAGGGGTACTCCAGCAGCTGTAACAAGTTAATTATTTTCCAAACACAGCAAAGCACAGGGTAAGGAAGGGTGGCATAAAGCCCTCTGGCTGTATGAGCTAGTTACACACAATTCTTTGAAAAGAAAAGATAGATGAGAGGTCTCATGCTGGGTCAAATTGCCCTAACGTGCTCTCTCGGGGATGACAATTAAACTGTTACTGGCACACACACACAGACAAGAAAGTAAAAAAGGAAAAGAAAAATAAAAGGAAAAAAAATTAGGACACAGGGAGGAGGAAGATGGGAGGGCACCAACGGCAGTTCTGTGCCACACTCCCTGTCCCTGGCTGATTGATGTCCGGCTGTGCCAGATGACAAGCAGACCTACCATGGCTGCTTTTGGGGACTATTATGGGGATGAATGTTTCAGTCCCAGGGATGCAGGGATGGAGGTCTGCTTGTTGTGATCAGAGTGCAGATCCCAAGCAAGCCTTTGTGCTGCAGAATCCGTAACAAGAACATTTGTACTCACCCCTGCTATTACCCAAGCACCTGAACTTACCAGAACATGCAGAAAGATCACCACTTCATTTGTGCCTGCTTTCTCTCTCTTGTGTGAGCTTTCTGCCACAGCAGCCAAACACTGAACTCCCACCCATGTCCTTGAGCACTCAGGTTTTCAGCAGGGGTATCTAGAAGCTAGAATCTCGATTGGAAACCCTCCTTCTCTGAGGGATCTGGTAAACATTATCAGCTAGAGGTCTCCAGGCTTTGATTCAGGTCAGCTGGCATCAAAGGGGAATCAGGAGTGTTTGCTTTCCATTCCAGTGCTGAACAAAATAATCTGTTTTAAAGCTCCAGCCTCCACTTGCCCTTGATTGGAGGTCATTTCTCACAGGAAGAAACACAAGAGGGAAGGAAACTTGTGCTGAGCAAAAGCCTCTGCTTTGTTCTAGTGTGTTATGGCTGGCACCAGTGGGCCTCCAGAAGAGGGAGTGACCACACCGCCACTTGTTCAAATATTTTGAATAATAAAGATGTCAGCTCAATAAATCTCTGGCAGCAAGAGTAGCACGGATTCAGTATCTTCCCCTTTGAACTTTGAGTGGCTGAGACTAATGGTTAGTGATCTCAGAGCGAGAGCAAGAGAAGATCAGGACCAAGACTGAGTTTCTCTGAGAGGTTTGTTTTGGTTTGGCCTTTGGGCGTAACAGCCAATGCTGCCAGTTATTTCCCAGCTGCTCCCTCCTCAAACCTAGGGTGAAGGCATGCTAAGAGGAAAAATGTTCACTCCGAGTGCTGTCCCATCTCAACCTCTGTTTCAGCCCAAGAATTTACCTTCCTAATTAGGTAATTCTGCATCTCTGGGGGAAGTGCATTCAGCCCTGTGCAAGGTGACATTTTCCTGTAGCTTAGATTAAGGCAGCAAGATATAAGGTGTGAGCGAAGTGGGACCATTCAGCCTGAGAAGGCTCTGGGGAGACCTGAAAGCGGCCTTTCAGTATCTAAAGGGGAACTACAAGAAGGAAGCAGACAGACTCTTTAGCAGGTCTGTTGTGATAGGATAAGGGGAAACGGTTTCTAACTAAAGGAAGGGAGATTTAGATTGGACATGAGAAAAAAGTTTATTATAGTAAGGGTGGTGAGGCACTGGAACATGTTGCCTATAGAGGTGGTGGATGCGCCATCCCTGGAGACATCCAAGGTCAGGCTGGACAGGGCCCCAACCCATGGAGCAACCTGATGGAGTTTAGGTGTCCCTGTTGACTGCAGGAGAGTTGGACTAGGTGGCCCTTACGGGTTCCCTTCCAACTCAAACAATTCTGTGATCCTATGATAAGGTGTACCTTATATGTTAGGTGAGCCTCCTACTCACTTTATGAGCTTCCCAACAATTAACCTTAATACAGCAGGACAACAGGACACACAGGACCTCTGGACGTAAACCCGATTTCTGCACCGAGAATGGGCATGCTCTTTGCTGTGGGTATATAATCCACTAAATTCAGCTTCTTTCCTGTCCTAGACAAAATGTTCCTCAGCTGCTTTCATCCCGTGAAGAGGTTGTGATCTTTTGTGAGCATTTGGGAATGCTGTTAACTGAAACGCGTCACACCAACTATTAGCACACTGTTATTCCTGTTGCTGCTCTCTCCCCTGTGGTGACCACTTAGGTTTGTCAAGATCATGAGCTTAGTGGCAGTGCCAGCTGAGGCTTCCATCCCAGCCTGCCCATTCACACCATCTTGACACCCACAAAAAAAACACTTTTTGTTTTATTTTTTTCCCCTGACCGTTCCTTTCAGGCACAGCCCCATCCCCAGCAGCGGGATCAGCACCACTGCAGAAATCACTGCTTCACCAGGTTCTTGTTAATTCACTTATATCACACACAGAAGTGTTTTGGCTGTGGTGAAAGGATCAGGATTAAAAAATACATCTTGCTCCAAAGTGTTATTTCTATTAAAATGCAGCACATTTCAGGATGCGACCGTTCAATGAATAATGCTTTCATCATCGACCTAGCAAGCAAATGGAACAGCCAGAAGCGAGCTGGGGCTGAAGATTTACTGCTTTCCAATACCGCACCAACTGCTTTATTCCATCACACATTACTTCGCTCAGAGCCTTTCCCATCATTGTCTCTCACAGCCAACCCTCCAGAACCTCCAGCCTCTTCACATCTTCCCTTGCACCCTATTCCTTTCCCACGGTATGGTAAGCTGCACAACAGCCCAGTGGTGGGCACGGCTTTGGTGTGCTGACTTGATGATCCTCATGGATCCTTCTAACTCAAGATATTCCATGATTCTATGATTCTGTTGCACTGCCTTTGTCCCCTGCTGCTGCATGTGGATCTGTTTATCTCTCTGGTTTTTGTCTCCAAGGAGCTGGAAAGCTAAAAATGCAGTGAAACAATAATTGCCTTTTCTCTTTTAAGCTGAGACACATGAATTGTTTCGGTTTGCTTTTTTTGTTTTAACGATTTACTACCTTTGGGTAGACAGTTGTGATTTACTGCCGGTGTCATGGCAGCAGTGCAAGCCTTTGTGCTGGTTGTAGCTATATTGGTTTGGAGTTGTTCCTGTCCATGTAGCTTTCTCTGCTACGCACACGGGTATTAGGTCCTGTCAGTGCAACTGCATCCATGCCAAGAGCTGTCCTGGTTTAATTATAACAGCTATATTTAAAGCACTACCCAAAACCATTTAGGTAAGCCCCCATGTGTCAAGTGAGTGCAAAGCAGGGCTCTCCCACTGAATGAGGATGCTCTCTGATAATCTATTAATTTCCACCCCACAAAAGCCCATGAGTGAGGCCTGGGCAGTTACTATTCATCAGCACCTGACCTGGTATTTTCCTACAGGAATCCTTAAAGCAGCAGTTTTCTTTCGTGTCAGTGAATTCTTCCATTCTACGATGTCCATCTTTCAGATTCTTTTTCCCTTCCTACCTTCACACCCTCGATTACATTCACTGTAGGCTTCCCATGACCTCCATAGCATTGGCCTAAGTTCAGTCCTACAGTTTTGTGTAGTGATTAGAGACTCAGAGACTTAAACACAGCTCAAGAACCAAGTTTCATTGTTCTGCTAAGCAAGAAGCTACAGGAGATAATCTTCATTCTGAGTTATCTGAAATAATAATCACCATAGGGCACATCAACAGAGCAAGTATTTGTTAACATTTGCTGTTTCGTTCTCCAGACACGTGCTGCATTTTTTTTCCTGATATGAATTATTTCTCTTAATGCTTGCTTTTACCTTCTGGCTACCAAGCACTCTCTCCTTGGTTCCCTCTTCTTTTTTTTTTTTCTTCAGAAAAACACGCATCTCACAGCCCTAGAATTTGATTCTGGGAACAGAAGACAGCTTGCAGAAGTACATAAGATTTTGTGATTTTCTTGCAAGGGAGAGAAGATCTCTCTGGTGATGATGGACAGACAGAAAGCAGCAGTCTTATTAGGTGACAGGGATCACAACTCAGAATTAGATTTGCCAACCAGAATGCTCCACCTCAAAAAGGATCAAACTTCTTCATGGCCCTGTTACTGACAGGCAGAATGGAGATTTGAGGATTTATCTGTCCCAGTCTTCCTGTGTGGCTAAGGTGGTTACCATCCCAGAGGCAAGTGAGAGCTGAGGTTTCAGTACAAGGTATTGGGGTAGATGCCTCAGTTTTTCCAGTGTTAAAGCTCAGTGGAGGAAATTGTGAGCTTAATCTAGAGGACCCCAGTCGGACTCCTGTGCCTTGAACGTGGAACATGTTGTCCCATGAGCTACAAAAAACAATTATCTCCGAATACGGGAATATTTTTATTTTATTATTATTATTTCCAATGTAGGCACACAGAGTTGAAGAGGGGAAAGGGAAACTGCTTTCAGGATTTAGATGGCTGGAATCCATGGTTTGCTCCAGCTGACGGGTGGGAGACACTGTGTGTTAACAAGTACACTGCCTTCCCTTTGGCTCTACCAGTGGGAACAGCAAGAGCTGGATGCAAAAGAACAGGGATGGATCCTTCTGTTCTGTGTAGATGAATGCTGGGAGAGAATATCTGAGATGGGGGAATGATGTTTGTCCTGCATCAGAACAGTCCACGTGGTCACCACTGCATCATGATGCCATATCAGTCCGCATATATCAGTGAACAAATGCACCTATTTCACAAAGGTGTCATCTGACCTTCCATCCTCCCCATGATTAATCACAGACACAACAGTGCTGCCTGGTAGATGATTTATCTGTCTATTTAACGATTTACATAATTAGAGAGAATGAACCATAAGTAGCAGTTAGTTACAAAAGCATTACTGTCACATGGCTCTGTTAACTGTCTTGTACTGTGTTCTAGCATAGCTGTGGTACTAAAAAAAGAGTCCAAAGAAACATAGGCCTTAAAAAGTCTCTCTCTAAGTAGAATGAAGGCTAGAAATCATCAGCATCTCAGCACCAGAACAACTTGATTATCTCTTGAGTGGCCCCATTTGTGGATAGGATGAAAGTCAAAATTTGGGTTACCATTAACATTTTGGAGGGGGCAAAGCCTAAAGGTACAGTTGGGCTGCCAAAGCAATGTGTAGGCTGAAAAAACTTTATCACCTAGGAGTGATAATGTTTTCTTTATCTTGTTCTTCAACACAGTCTTCTAGTGACTCTGTCTCAAGCCTGTAGCACTGCATGGGGTTGTTGTGGCTAAAGTGCAGGACTTGGCACTTACTCTTGTTGAACTTCATCCCATTGGCCTTCATTAACTCCATTCACCACCACACTCCGGGCCTGGCTGTCCGGCCAGTTCTTTACCCAGAAAAGAGTGTACCTGTCCAAGCCACAGGCTGCCAGATTTTCCAGGAGAATACTGTGGGAGACAGTGTCAAAGGTATTGCTGAAGTCTAGGTAGACTCTGTCAGCAGCCATTCCCTCAGACAGGTCACTCAACCATAGAAAAAGATCAGGTTGGTAAAGCAGGACCTGCCTTTCATGAACCCGTGCTGGCCAGGCCTGATCCTTCGGTTGTCCCACCCATGCCATGTGATCTTACTCCAAATGATATACTCCATAACCATTCCTGGCAGTGAGGTCAGGCTGACAGGCCTGTAGTTCCCCAGATCCTCCTTACGAACCTTCCTGTAGTTGAGAATCACACTGGCAAGTCTCCAGTCCTCTGGTGGTGAGGAGAGGCAGGAGGTGTAATTTGAGTATGGCAAAAAATCCAGTTGAAGCTAAGTAAATCCTCCCTGGCAGGAAAAAAAAATGGATTAAGGAGAAATGAAAGAGTAGTAGGAAGGGTGAAATTATTAGGAAATAAATAAATAGTGGTGAAAGAAAAGGCCAAAGGCTTTTGTTTAGGAGTAGGGTCAATGATTAGAGTGGGTATAGGACAGAGAAGACCCCCTCAGAGCCAATACTGCTTCTCACTACATCTGCAGCAGGAAAGGGGATGAACAATGCTCTCAAGCTGATGGTGAAGGAGTGAGGAGCACGAGTGGCCTAGCGGGACAGGGAAGGATGCTCGTGTACTGGGATGCATGTCTGGCACTTACCTAGGGAGGGATGGAGGCAGATTTGATTTTTCACATGGGTTTGAAAGTATTTAAGCCACTGGGAAATAACTGTGCAACATTTCCATGGCAGGCAACAGGTCTATGACTTCTTTATCAGAAACTGCATGCTCCAAGCATTTAAAATGCTGAGCACAACCACGGTTAAAATGCATTCAGGACCACGTAACTTCCTTTATCTTCACTATGCCATGCAGTATGTCACACATGCACCTACATAAAGGCAGTAATGGGAAATAATGTAATTCATAGGAAATCCTGTGAAAATACACTCACCCTTCCCTGGCATTTCAAGGATGACACTTGCCAAGTCACCTCCACCCGTACATGCCACTGACAACCTCTACCATGTGGATCACTGATGGTGCAAGTGTCTCAAGTAGCCCTACATTATCAGCCAAACTGTGCTTGGGAACTGTGTTTGTGGGGCACTGAGACACAGGAATGGGCTTCTCTTATCATTCAGGAAAACTGCTCTCATAGATAAAGCCAAAGTGTCATGGGTAATTCCCAATCACTATAATCATCTTTGGAGGTCAAAGACAGCACTACAGGGACTTGCATCTTAAATTGGTATTTCCTGGTTGGCCAAAGGATGCTCAAAGCCCAGCAATAGTAAAGGCTGGGGTTGGCAAGGGCAGGTGTGTGCAGGTGTTGTTTTGCAATTTCTTCTTCATTGAAAGTACAGCTTAACACACAGTCAGATATGCTAGTAGTAGTCCCTTCTTGTGCTTGCACCTGTGCGCACTTAAACAGTTTGTTGGATGGAGGCCACAAGGAAAGTATTTACTGGGATGAAAGAGGAGAAGGAGTAAGCAGGTGATCAAAGCAAGGCTTCAAGCAAGGGTTAGCATCAAGCATTTGTTCTGCAGCCAGACTTTTTCCAAGAGTATACTGAAGGGGTGGAGTACTGCAACCAGGCACAGCCTGCCCTGGGTTGTGCTGCAGCCACCTCAGCCACCTCGCAGGCACCAAACAAAGCAGTGGGGCTGAGAAGCTTGAATACAAAGCTAATGCAAGCTGAAGGCACATCAGCTATGCCCTCACTCAAGATCACCACATGAAAATCCTATTCAGAGTTAACCCCATAAAAATCAAGAAAACTTAATAGCTCATGTCAAAATCGGTCTCACTTCAGAAAAATTCCTTCTGCCTTTATAAACACAGCTGAGTCTCCACTTTTCTCCTTCCTATTGGCAACGTACTCCTCTTGCTATATGAAGATATCCAAACAATCTCTCTTTGTACAATCATTTTCATACTTTCCCCTTTGGTCTGTTTCAGTCACACTCCATTCAGCACACCACAAAGCAGTGTTCAGAGCATGTGTTAAAAGCACTGGGATTTTTGTTCAAGACACCTATGGGAAAAACAAAATAGCATGCAAACCAGGGTAAGAGAAAGCCCCTCTTTCATCATGATCACAAAGAGACAATATTCTGATATTATTTCCATGGCAAGAACCTCAACTTTCTGGATGAAACTGGTGGCACAAATTCATTTCAACATAAAACACTGCATTTAGACTCTTGCATAAAGTTTTTCATTTAACATCTTAAAACCATCATTGCTTGAAAAACTGTAGTTACTTCCACAACACAAACACATTACCACTGAAGAAAGCTGAAGTCTCAGAAGCTGGGGACTGGAGATGACCACTCTTGCAGAGAACTTCCACTGCACACAGGGGTAAGGTGGACATATGAGAAACTGTGGGTGCCCCATCCCTGGAGGCGCTCAGGGCCAGGCTGGATGGGGCCCCAGGCAGCCTGATCCAACAGCCCTACCCACGGTAGGGGCTGGGGACTGGGTGGGATTTGAGGTCCCCTCCAATCCAAACCAGTCTATGATTCACAGTGAAATTTGTTTTTCCCTTCCCTTGGGACCCTCTATAACTAACTTCCATTCACCTTCACACCCAGAGGGGATCAATCCCCACCAGAAGCCTCTGCCTGAGGACAACTGAAGATGGGCAGTTTTCTGCATCCCATTCTTCCAGGCTTTACATCAATGAACAGAAATCCCTGTTCATTTGACTACAGCTGACATGAACAGGCTTTTGGATTAGGCCCTCGTAGAGGACAATCCCAGAAGCAGATACTCAAAACATTTCCATCCAGAAGCCTCTCTGAGGCAACTTGCCACATTTACCAGTGGCCAGGAGTCAACAGCAGCTTCTGCTGACCTCCCACAAATGGGGAAAAGAGCATCTACTATTTTGTCACATGAGAAATCCCCACTTCTAGCAGTCACTGCTGTCAGCTTCTCCAAGGAGCTGAGATGTCACATAAGTGCAGGCTCTATTCTGAGGTTTTGGAATGCCTCCATAATTCATACATGGAGGCGTTGGGATTTCAGAGGGCAGCTGAGGGGGCCGGTGCTACGCATTTCAATTCAATGGGATGTTTTGCACTCAAGTCTTTGTGTTTTAGCAGACTGAGGGGATGACACCTTTTGTACTTCCCCAGGCAGAATTGCATTTGGCATAGGTTCTTGGTGTACCCAGCCTGAATTTCTGCCAGAGGCAGATCCTAAAAAGCAACAGCAGCAGCATTAGCTTTAATGGGTAGATGAGCTAGGCCAGACCCTCGAACCAATCCAGCTTTAGTCTAGTAATTTCCCATGTGTCAAGCCAACCCCAGCTTTTTCCTAATTATCATCACCAGATGAATAGAAACCTCTGTAAAACTAATTGTCATGCTGCCGGCATAACCCAGTCCCTATTAAAACAAAAAGGAGATGATGATGACATGGCACACACATTGCTAGGTCGAGAGGGACAAAAACTGTGTGCTTACCAAGGGTATTACCTGAACAGCAGCATGGGCTCTGAGACTGATACGTGACATTTTAGACATGTGCGAGTCCCTGCATGCTGCAGGGAAACAACAGCTCCTCTGAGACTTGGGGAAAGGGATTTACTTGCCTCCCCATGCTTCAGCTTACAAGAGCACTCCATTAATTCAGTTTTGAATGTCTTTGAAGACAGCACGCAGCATACTGCCCAATTTGATCGAACACATGCTCTGGTTAAAAGAGCTGTAGTCATTCCCACCTGGGAGCAACGATGGGCATGGGGAGCAGCTAACCACCCTCAGGCTGTGGGGCTGAGACTGTACTGCTCTGTTCCAGCTGCCAGATTTCCTTAAAGGAGGTATTTTTTTCCCTCCTCCGGTTTAGACTGAGATTTGGCTCCTGTGCATGCATCCCAGTGCAGAAGCAGCCCTCCAGCCCCACACCTTGGTAAGACATAGAAGAGGGAGAAAGACAGCCGTGCAGGGAGGAACATCATTTTTTTTATCATGCTCAATTTCAAAAGAACAGTGGAAGGAATTTTTTCCCCCATGGGAAGATAGAAAGAGCCTAGAAATTAGTACTTATTATTGGCTGTATTTGCACTCATTGCTGGAAATAATTCTGAATTATAAACGTACTTAGAGCAGATTGTGCTTGAATAGAAGCAGCACCATCCGGGAAGGATTCTAAAGGAAAAGGTTTGGTTTGGCTTCCACGTTACACTCACAGCTTAAATAGCCTCTCTGTTGGGATTCAACCTTTTTTTTTTTTTAATGCTAACAACAAGAAAATGCATAAAATGCATGAGGCTTAAGAATTCAGATAATTTTTTTCATAGTAAACGTTACTGAAGCCAGTCCAGAGAGCTGGAGAATGGCTCTGAGGAAGGGTTAAGGACTGGTTTTTATAGCCAGACAAAAAGACAGAAGTGGGAGGAGAGCAATGCTGTCGGTTAGCTCACTGCAGTCAGCTGCAACACTTGGCTTCATGGACGTCCATGCTCACACTGAAAGCACAATTGCTAACGTTCTTTGCTGACGTGCAGTTTTCTTTGGATCAGGGCAGAGGTGCTCAAGTGAAATTAAGCTGGCAGTTTAATTCTGCTACTGTACCGTGCCTGTGTTACATACTGACGTCGTCTGCGACTGTCAATATGAAACCTCTAATTTACTTCAGAACCAAAAAAACAAAAAAAATGTATAAAAGAAAAAAATAACAACACAACAGGAGGAGTGTAGAATGGCACACTGCAATGCCTTGCATTACAAGCACATATCTGCACAATTTTAATAAGAATGCCTCACTCTCAATGCTCATTCTACACAAAAGTAGGATGGCTCTAGAAACAAAAGAGAACCACGTGTATTTTTTTTCTGTCTCCCTTAGTTGCGTTAGACATGCAAACTACATGCAAAATATATCTGCTGTTTCACACAAACACAGAGAAGATAATGAAGCAATCCTGCCTGCAGCAGACACTGGGTGCTGACTTGAAACTTATTCCTGAGGTGGGAAGGAGAAGGGCCCAGGCTTCCCGCAGCACTTGAGACGCAAGACTGAGGAAAGCAGAGGCAGCCACACAAAAAACACCACGCAGCATCCTTGCCAGCCAGCTCCAGGTACCACTGCTGCTGGACTGCTCACCCATCGCTTGTGTTGGACTAGGTGATCTTAAAGATCTTTTGCAGCATTAATGATTCTATGACTCTATGTGTTAGCGGACTGCTGGCATGATCTGGCTCTGTGGGGCTTCGCTACTGTGTTGTACATCTTAAAATACGCATACAGTGCTCTGCAACAGGAGAGGAGCGATCAAAATGATTTATTTCTGGGTGAGCAGAAAGCATCCCCTTTGTCTCAGTGCAGTACCTACCACAGGCCACATTCCACCACCATCCTTAGGGAAGTAAGAAATGACTAGAATAGGGACCATTTGTGAGTAAGGTATTTCTCAACACGTTATCAGGATGTAGGTTTTCAGCCCACATCTTTAATTATTTCAATGCATCTTTAATCAAAATGCATAGCTACAGTGCCTTTCTTTCTCTTTGCTGATAGCTGCTCTCTTAGATACACAGAAAAGCAATTAATTAGTGCAAATTTTAGAACAGAAATAGTTACGCAGATATTTGAGAAGATGCTAAAAACGCCAGGAGAAAAGTAAGATAAATGTCAATGCTATTAAAAACAAATGTCTACTTAATGCAACATTTACCTAAATGTTGGCTGGGAAAACATTAAATGCAGAATGGTAAGTCCTGCTGTAGCACAATCACAGGCTCAATGGGCAGACTCCACCCCTGCACTGAGAGGCAGCCTAAGATGTAAATCTCACTCAAAACCTAGATGTTATCCATGTTACTCTGCTGCACAAAGGTGGATCTTATCCAACAAACAATGGCTCTGCAAACAACCCACTTCCCTTCACCAGGGCTGAGTTTAACTTTCTGATGGTTCCCTCCATATCTAGAGACGTGCTTTACCAAATCCTATGGGTTGGCGAAGTGTTGGGTTTGTGCTCCCTTCTGTGTCTGTTAGATCTCCCATTCACTCCTCCATGAGAGCCAGCCCCCACAGACCTGCTGCCTTGATCTCTAAATACGAGCCCAAAGCTGAGCAGCAGTAAATGAGCATTTCCCACATTCTCACAGTTTATCAGATAATCCAGATGGCTCCTCCGGTGAGCTGACTTACTCATCGCCTCGGCAGTCTCCAGTCTGTGTACACATCTGCAAGCATTATCAGTAATGATTTTATCTTTTCTAGCAAGCTATTGGTGCAAGCGTTAAACAGCGGAAAGGCATCAAATGATCCCCAAGGAGTCCTGCTAAGCACTCTACCTCAGATAGGATTCCCCCCATCCACCTCCATGTGGAGATCCATCAGTGTCAAAGCCACTTTCTGTTGGATATTGCTCATTTCATCTCTTGATCAGGACATGAAGGAGTTACACTCAAACGTCTACTGCATCTTTTATCAGTCAGGCTTATAATCTCAGTAAAACACATCAAGCTGTTTTGACAAGATCTATCTTCCTTAAGCTCAGGTAGATGGACATTAACAAAGTGGCAGTCCTTTAATTCTTTATTAAAGAGTCTTATTTCAGTTGTTCCATTATTTTACTTTGGATCAATGTCAAGACTCGTACTTACCACTATCACTCCATCTTCGTGTGTTAACAACAAGCTTTCTTCCAATCACTAGATAAAACACAATATTAGAGCTTGTCCCTCCAGTTCTTTAATGCACATTTCTTGGATCTGATTCTAAAATGTCAGTCTGCAGTTCTTGTGCAACTTCTGGTTGCTCTCTCAAAGGAAAATACTTCACTTTCTTCTTCTGCAATATAAGTAGATCTCCCATTTGCTAGAATATCATAGAATCGTAGAATGGCCTGGGTTGAAAAGGACCACAATGATCATCTAGTTTCAACCCCCCTGCTATGTGCAGGGTCGCCAATCACCAGACCAGGCTGCCCATAGCCACATGCAGCCTGGCCTTGAAATCCTCCAGGGATGGGGCATCCACAACCTCCTTGGGCAACCTGTGCCATGCGTCACCACCCTGTGTGTGAAAAACTTCCTCCTAATATCTAACCTGAACCTCTCCTGTCTCAATTTAAAACCATTATGCAATATGAAAACCATTATCCAATATGCAAAATTCTGTACTTTAGTGCTGGCTTGAATGCCACTCACAAGAGAATCCACCATGGGTGAGTCAGCTGCCAGACCCAACACTCAGCATTTCCACCTGAGAAATTGCTGGGAGGTGGTTCCAGCACTGCCCAACCTCAGGAATAATGTCTGCTTTAGAACATCTGAAAGCATTTCTGGCTGAGCATCTTTGACATTTGCATGATGGAGTAAGAAGTCTGAAGGGCTTCATGCCTCTTTTCAATTACAATAATAGTTAAAAAAAAAGCTTTGCTTTTCTCAGTTTGGGTTACAAGCAAGACCTTAGATCACTTCCTGATTTGAGCTGGAAGATTTACTCACCCCAAAAAGCTGTGCTGGCAGGGATCACTGTGACACCAGATCATGTACATGACACCCGCTTCACACACATGGTGAGGAATCTGGCAGAAAGCGACGAGTGTCCTCACATACACCAGCAGCTCCTAAGCCCACAGTGGTTCTATAGCCTGGCAGGACCCCAGCGCTGCTCACACTAATGAGCACATGCATGACTGATGTGAAGAGTAATTGCCATCTCCATTATTCACTTCCACCATGTGAAAACAGTGGCAGGCCAATGATTCTGGAATAACAACGGAGGAAATTGGAGATGCTGATAAGTGCTGACCCCTGGGGGGTCAGGATGCACAGCTCATTCCGGTTTTTCAACCCAACTGGGTTGAACCCCACCCAACTTCTGACAAGGTAATGCAGCAACCTGATTTTCTGTGAAGCAAGAAGTAAAACCTCATATTCCTTATGGAGGGCAGGAGGAGATGCTTGTGCACCGTAAAGGCTGCATTTGCATAGCCAAGATATGATCAACTAATACCGAAACGGAACGCCTTCCCTTGGTATCCCAGCACCATCTAACCCACCCTGATTTCCTGTTGCTCCCTGCAGCAGGCTGCAGCCAGCACCAAGCACATCCTTCAGAGCCTGGAAGAACTCCTGCCCTTCCCATTGAGCCTGATGCATGAACTTAATGTTCAGAAAGAGCTGAGGGAAAAGCATGGTTCTGCTGAAGCTTGTGTGCTGAAGATACAGCTGGGAAGGCATCCTCCTTCCCCCACAGCATTTAGAACCCAGTGCAGGCTTTATTGGAACCACTTGCAGTGATGGAAATCATGCTGTCAGTATAAAAGATGAAACTGCAATTTCACAACAAATGAATGCCTGCTTTTGTGCAAAAACACAATCCTAGAAAGCTACAAAAATACACTTTGAAACAAGAGCCCTTTCATTTGGCCGTGCCGCGGCCTGCTGCTCCATCCTGCTAACAGCCCTGTGCCAGCAGAGAAGGGCTGAGGGACGAGGCTCCCAGGAAGGCTTCTTGCAGGCTGATGCCGAGGTGTTTGCTCAGCACATTCTTGTGGCTCTGGGACATGGCCAGCAGCCCCAGGCCTCCTGAGAGCCCAGCAGATGAAGTCATGCTGGCCGGATGCTCCAGCAGGAAAATGGATGGCGTACATGGGGGGTGGGGTGGTTGGACTCGTTCAGCATTACCGCATGGAAAAGGAGGGGAAAGATGCTCAATTTTCAGCAATTCTGCACACGAGCACCACAGCTGCTTTTGCCCATGATAGCATTTGAAGGGCCGAGCCATATCACACGAGGAGAATGTGGGCTCACAGATCAGTGCGGCAGAGTCTCAGCAGCGAGACTTCAAAAGCAGGCCGGAGCTAGCTATCGATAACTGCACAGTAATCATGAAAGAGGCCGGGATTTTAAGACTCTTGGGTTTGGGAGCTCAGCTACTTACAGGAAATAGATTTACAGCCCTTTCTAGAAAAACCTGCACCAGTCGCTTGGAAACTGCAATCTTTGCATTGACCTGCCTCTGACCTCCCGTACCGTCCTTCTACATTCGCCTCTGCTCTCCAGGGAGGGATCTGGGCCTGGCAGTGCCTCACAGTTCTGGGGCTCACATCGCAATTAGTGCAATGGACAGCTTTCTTCCCAGGCTGAGAGTGAAATCCCTTTCCATTCGCATGTGTTTTCAATCACTGTTTCTTTACACACACGTCCTTTTCAAAAATACATCATTCTCCTGCCGACAGCACAGCAGATAGCACAGCTGGATGGGTACAGCTCATTTCTTTCTTCGAAGTTTCTTTTCCTCCAAATTTCTTATTTTTAACTCTTGCTTTGTTCTTTCTTCTGTCTGTGCATAGAATGAAAGCTGAATAACACTTACTGTATGCCAGTTATCTGCCGCGTCTTACATATAGCGATTTCTGGATGAAGGGGAAAACTGCCAAGGGAGCATTTTTGGATGCAAAGCCCCTACGAGGTAGCACTCCGGAGTTCCTCTCTGCACAAAGCAAGCCGCTGTAGCAGCGAATAATTCACTCATACTTCCACTGTTCCCACACATCAGAGGATGTGGCAGCATGAAACTTCATCAGCAAAAATAGCCGAGGCTCGGGCACTCCAGCTGCAGATAAGACAACCAAGCATCTCTGTTGTTAAACATCCCGCTGCCTCGTGCCGCATTGATTTCACTTCATGCTGAGTGTAGCGGCAAAACTCATGTGCTAATGAAGTTAATGGGAGTCTCACAATTGGATGCGATGGGCTGGGATTTCACTCAGGCTCTTCAGTTGTAAAATCACTTCTGCTCACCTCTGAGCTCAAGGACTGTGCCCGCTACGCCCAGCACGGAGGATCTGGGGCTGAGCCAATATCCTTTACTGTTAATGGAAAGCTCCCACTTACTTTAATGAGGACGGAGATGGATGGTTAGTGGATGAGGACGTTTCATTTGATAAAGGACAACACAGCTCCATAGCCACTTACATTGCCTTTTTAACCCCTCATTCACTTTTGTCTCATCTCCCACGCTGATCTCACTTGTAGCCTATCAGGATTTTGCATGACTGAGGGAAAACAGCCTCCCAGAACAATTCTGGTCTTTACTCCTCCCTCTAATAATTCGCATTTGGTGCTATTAGAAACTATCGAGGAAATCAGAATAGCATCACAAGTATTCAGGAGAGAAAAATAAAAATATGCAAAAATAGACTAGAAAAAACCCTACCTTACTATAGTTGAGAATATGGCACAGCCTCAGTTATGAATGCCACTTTGAGCGATCTCTCAGCATTAATGTCTTTATTAGAAGGAGACATTAGTAACAGCAGCTGTCGCTGCAGAGTTGTGCTTAAGGTAAAAGGATTACTGTTGTACCAGAACCAATCAATAGATCCGATCTAAAGCTCTTTTCTTTCTGTGCGAATATCACTGGAGATTCATTCTTCCTCCTGATCTTTCCAATCACATCCCTGTCCTCCTCACTGCATCAAAAACCTCACCTTTTCCTTATTCTATTTACCTTATGCTCTGTTTTTCTTCTCTGGTCTTCCTGCCTTCAAGCCCCGACATCTCCATTACTTTAACTTCTTTATTTTTGGGGGATTGCAAGTGTGATCTTGGAGCAATGTATTCAAATGGCAATGAATAATCACTAGCTTAACAGAACTCATTAATCCCCTGTACGTACACTCCTGCATGAATCTATTAATTCTCATTTCCAACTTTTCAGAGTTAAAGCATTTGATATAGTACACACTACCTATTCTTTTTAATTAAAAAATGCTCCCACTGTTGAAGTGGGTGAAATATTTCATCAGCCTGCATCACTCACAGTTGTCATGGAGAACATTTCTGGGTTTGCCTGACACACACTGAAACACTGAACATCAGCTGAAGTTTCTCAGTTCATATTAAATGCCATTTGCGCCAGAAGCAGAATTAATTCCCTTGCATCTTCACAATATATACCTACAGAGAGAACTGCACAGTTCAGATTTATACTGACTACCCTGTGCATCCTTCTTTACCATCTGAAGTGAGACTCCAGTCAACAGCGAAAATAAATGATTAACAACAATGCTAATTATCTGTATGACAGCAGATCAGCAACCTATAGAAAACAATTTTGCAACAAGTGCAATTTCAAGTGAACAGATGTACATTCAGTATTGCAACTCATCACCTAGAAGGCAAGTCTTGCAATGAATTTATGTGGCTGAGGGATACACCTCTATGCAGTGGTAAAGAAGGAAGAGACCAGCTATGGGATCTAGCAGTCTCACACAGTAAGCACAAGGGTACAAGAGAAGGCCATGCTAGTGGAAGCATCAGGGATAGAGCACAGACATTTGAGGTCATCAAACGCAGGTGCCTATTTCACACAGATGAGGCAACCTGTCCAGAAGAGCTTGGTCATGGAGCAGCAGTGCTACAGCAACTCACATTTTGCAGCCCAGAACTGAAAGCTGATGATTGCTTTGAGACTTCTAAGCTTTTAGGTCACTTTGAACAAGCTTCTTTTCTGTGTGTGCTACTCAAGCCATTCCCCAGAGGCCTGATACCATCGCCTTGCTGGAATCAGATGACAAGGGAAACTTGGGTCATCAAGGAACATCATCTAATAACAAAGTCATCTCTGACAGTCCCAGGAGACCTCAGTGTAGGAGGCTGTGAATCACTGAAGACGTGGGAAAATTGTAGCAAAAGGAAGAAAAAAAGACCAGTTTGCAAGAGAAAAACAGGTATAAACGAGCTGATCCCTGCATGAAAACTCATTTCTTTTAAGTAGCCACACTCTGATACCACGCTTTTGATAGCAAAATTCCTACAATGAATTCTGAACCAACTAGTGCAACATTAAGGTGTGAATCCAGGCAGCTCCAGACAGCAGAGAAGAAAGGAGCATCACTAAGCAGCAAGACTGAGAAGGTGAAACAAATATGCCAGGAGGAACCACCCTGAAGCTGCAAACTTTGGCTAGGATCCTAACAAAGATAAAATCATAACCAAGGAGATAAATCAAATAAAAAACATCACTCATAATATATCTTTTTAGTTCATTCTCACATCCATAACATTTTCATTATTGTAATGCAACTAGTGACTACTCTGAAAAAAAAAAGAACAAGAAAATAATAGTATTCTTTTCTTCTCTGATCTGAGGTCTCTATGTGCAGAAGTAGTCTGATAATCTTTAAATTCTTGATAGTAAGATGTTTTTGTCTAATAATAACATCTATCTATCATTTGGAACACTCCCCTATAGAGGATAAAATGGCATTAGGAAAGAGAGCACTGGAGTTGGAGGGCTGAATTTTAATACCTAGGAAATCTGGAAAAAGCCATAGCGAATCTATAGCATAAAGCCTAGCAAGTCAGGTTCAGTTAAAGAATGCTGCAACAGTTTATAGCAAAGTAAATCCTCTTTTATATGACATTTTCTTTGTAGATTTGGCACCATCTCCACTTTTTATCCTTTCTGCCTAATTGGTGAATATACTTCATGTATGATTGTTTAGAAAACATAAGCATGCAGCTCAGGGAGCTTGTCTGGCACAGATGCTTGTATTCCTGATCCCCTCTATCATCTAAAGTTAAGTCTCTTAAAATCATAAAGGTAAGTGCCCTATTACTTTTTGATATCAAACAGAAGCCAGTAAGAAATTAATTGTATTGGAGTTAGATCCCATGCCAACTACTTTGATGTTTCCATTCAATTTCAACCTGCCTTGGCGTAAACCTTAGAAAATCTGCAAAGTAAATGCTGATGCTTTTTGCAGTTACTGCATAAATCTTGTGAGATTCTTTTCAAATTTTCTTTTTCCACATCACATTTCACATCCACTGCCCATTAAAAAACTGAAACTTTACCTAACAAAATTGAAGCGTTACCAATCAAGGGGCCAGACAAAGGATGCCAATCTGGATGAAGCATTTTATGGAGAACAGGTACACTCAGAGTGGTTCAGCTAGAAGTCTACAAAAACATGTCAAGAAAAGAAAATTGTACTCAATCATGAAAAGAAAAAAAAAATCCAACCTACTGAAGGCAAGGAGAAAATTCATAACAACTACATTCTCCTGCTTTTATAAATCCACCATGGTGGATTTCAGTGCTTTTCAGGCCTTGCATTACCCTAGCATAGCTATACTGGTAGGCACGCTATTACAATGGGATGGTAACAGGAGGGCGAGCACAGCCATTAAAACCTTTGCACTGAGGAGAGCCAATCCAGAAATGGCATACACTATATTTTACTTCTCCTCACCAACTTCTACGCATCATCTGCTTCCAATCCAACTCATATCCATGTGGGTCACAATGCTGCTCTCACACTGCCAGTAATCCTTCATCTTCTGGATGCTTATGGCAGGCAACACATCCATCCAGTTATGGCAGTGGAAAATCAGGTTCCCTGTCTGAGTATGACTACAGGTACAGTAGCTTTCCATGCTCAATGTGAAAGGCTGTTGCAAGGAGAAGTAGGATCAAAGTCTTCTCCTGTGTACCAGCTGTAGAAGTTGGAATAAACTTGGACAAGCATCAGGGCTGTAACAGGGATCAGAGAAACTGAAGGGCTGTGCCTCCCCAAGCAGCAACATGTGGGAAGGTGGAAGAATAGAAGACTTTTAATGTGATTATGGGCACAACTGCAACTGTTCCAATGCTGGCCCTCTGCAGAGAGCACTGAGCTCATTCACGATTAGTCATCGGCGTGCAGCGTAGGGCAAGTCTGCACACAGGTTCAAATGTAATCAAACCTTTCCCCAGTGACCACAATGCTGCAGAAAGGTGTGTGTGGATTCTGGAAGGACAAGCAAGTTAACTCTGGAATCGTTCAAATTTGAAGAAATTTTCTAAATGGAGGAAAGTGTGTGTGTGTACACATCTGGGACAATGGGGATTTCTTAGACGTCTTCATTTCCTTCCGCAGGAGCAGAGACTGATTGAATATTCAAGCCTACTGCTGTTTATATCCATTCCACATCTCAAGAGGAAAAGCACGAACTGTTTCCCAATGAAGCAGCCATTCCTCCTGCATGAGCCCGTGGTGCCTGTGCTCTTAGCAAATGCCGGGTGAAACCACACTTGAGCATTCCCCCTGCACACTGCTGCCAACACTGTGTCCACGTGGGCTGGCATGCTCCTAACAGCTTCATTTGTCACCATTCCTTTCACCATACTTCACTTCCGTGCCTCCTTGGTGAATGCTCTGCCTGCTCTCCATCATTATTGCACAGAACACTGCAATTATTTGGGCTGCTCTCTTCAGTTTGAGCTGTTTCTTCCTTTTGTACGTGGGCTGAGGGCATTTTTTTTTTTCCTTCTTAATTAAAGGTTTTTGTTTACAGTATCTGTTTCCTGAATGAAGATTTATGGCAGACCCCATAATTATAATAGTCCCAATAAACTGCACAAACTGCCACTTACAGCTACAACACAGTGTTAAAGTTATTTATACATCAGCATAGCATCTCTGCTATGTCAAACTATGCATCAGCACACTTGGAGAATATCAGATCTCACAAAAAGAGCTAATGCTGAACTGCAGCTCTCCTGGAGGACTCCCTCCCATTTTCTCTCTTCAGGACCAGCAAATAACCAGTAGGTTAAGGAGAGGAAACTCAGGCAAGCAGAAAGAGAGGAGTGGGCTCTGAACTCTGAACTCCTCCCCAAAAATACAAACAGCTTTAAGAATCTAACAGCCCCTATTTTGGCAAGCATGCTGTGAGACAATTGAGACAAACATGCGGAAACACTGACCATGTCCTGTTCTCCCCCTGTATCAGAGCTGCAGCTGCTTCACCTGTTTGGGCACCAAGCGTCCATCAGTGCTAACATATGCACTGAAACCCTCAAGTCAGGTTGAGGATTTGGGCTGGAATTCTATCGTTCAATGACCCACCTCTGTGAGTGATGAGAATAGATCTGCTCTAGTGATTCAGCCTTGCTGTGCCCACAACACAAGCACAAGTCAGGGAAGCGGGCCTGCTTCCTAGAGGGACAAGTGAAGACTAGAGGAATCTTTTCCTGTCCATTATGTAAGCTCTAAATATTAATGATGAAAAAGGAGGGACTGTCCAGACTATCAAAAAAAGGAAGGAGGAGCTGAAGAACTTGACAAACTTCAGGGTAAAGGTGATAAAATAGAGGGAAGGAGAAAAGGTGACTGGGAGACAAATGGGGCAGGAAGCTGAAACAGAAGAAGAGGAGAAGCAGGATTATTGGAAGCTCAAACCACCTCAAGTGGAAGCAATGCCAGACCAACCACACAAACTACATTAGAAAACACAGAAAAAAAAGTTACTCTTCTAACTCATCATAAAAATAAAATCACTGCAGAAACAGAAAAATAAGAAAATCAAGCTAGACAACTGCATGATGCCCTACCCTCAAAGGTTCAGAACTGCATTTATTATGCAAAGCTTGGTTTTGGGTATGTTTCTGAAGGTGGTCAGTCGTATTCTTCTGAAGTTCTACTGCCACCGAAGAATTAACATTCTGTTAATGCTGAAGAAAGCAGTCTTCCCCTTTCATCGGTAATTAGAGCAGTTCCTGCCATGGCAGCATGTAACAAGCATCTCCATTCTTAGTTTTAAAATGACTCACAAGCGTTTAAAAAGTGCTCTGATTTAAACCAGAAGTGAACTTGTTCCCTTTTTTGTTTCCTTTCTGAAGAATGGCCAGAGTTCATTCCATTAGCATGAAGTGCTTCAAAGAACCAGCATTAAGTAGGAAAGCACCGTCAGTTCTTATTTACCTCCTCACAGGATTGCACCATTCATCACGAACAGCACTATTTCTCATTAAGCCAACATTCAATGAAAACTCCATCTTTCCAGGCGGTCCACAAGGTTTCAGAGCAGCCAAGGAGACTTTCCAGGAAGCAACAGGAACGTCAAACACAGATACGTGTGTAAATGCAAAGAAAAGGGGGGAATAAGAAAACAAAACAAACAAACCTAAATCTGATGTTAATTTAGGGATTCAAGAGTATCAAAGATGACAATTAAAAACATTTCACCACCAAGACCGGTACTCTGATAAACATTCATCACGTAGCAAAGGACTGAGATGAGATTGCTAACTTTTGAAACGTGCTCAGACTTCTCCCTTTTGCACAAGAGTCTGCACCAAAGAGCAGCCACAGACCGGCAACATGGGTGCATAATATACTGCATCAGAAATAACAGTTTAAAGGAATGATCATTTTTTAAAAGCCATCTTGAACTTTACAGCATTATGATTTCCCGGAGAGAAGCCAGAGAACTGGCACATGTGGTCAAAGCTGCCTATTAGCATAAGAAACAACTCCCTGCCTTGTTTACACAGCACAGCCAAACACTGACAGTGCTGGCAGCCACTGCTGAGTTAGTGAGGGCAAAGGACTGCAAAGTAACTGGGTTAGAAGACTCCTCCATGGTACCCATCTCTTACTGGTGAGCGCTGATTGCATTATGGTCATCTGCTCTAACATAACCACAGTTAATTCTACAGCAGAGACAGGTTATGCTGGCAAGATCAGGCTCATGCTGGTGCTAAGGCAGGTAAACACCGAGCATTCCAGTCTTCACTGGGATACAAACATGAAGAGAAACAGCCACAAATACCAGTGTTCTTTGCTCTAATTAGGGCCTTAACATCCACCTTGTCTCCTACAATGCTCATTTCTAATTCCTGGAATTTACTTCTGAATAGATCATACATTAAAAAAAAAAAAAAAAAAAGGATTAAGATTCACTTTCCCAAATTAGCTGCCAGCATTCAAATTGAAAATAAACATTCTTGAGAAACCTTCAGATCCTTGCCTTGCGATCCCAGGAGCCTGTTCACACCACCTGTCTGCTGCTGCCCTTACCCTTGACTTCTTCTTTGCTGTATCATCATCTATAGACTTAGTATTCCAAACATACCAGTCGCCCACAACTGAAGAGCTTCTTTGCCTTAGAAATTATAATTGCACTGAATGCACTACTGGTTCTGCGACATAAGAAGAAATAAAAAAAATACAAATCATCAAGATTATTTTAACTTTACAGAGTTGAACTCAGGTGAAAAGCTAAGTCAGTAACCCAAAGTACCCACTAATTAATTACCATATAGATGAATGCATCCTATCTGATGGAAATCAAAATTAAATAATAGTAATAATGTAGCCCATTATTCACCACTGCAGTTTCAATTACAGCTGGGAGACTAATTTCAGTGAAGGCACTGTGTGGACTGGCTCGCAACCAAAGAGATGCTTCTAAGTAAAAAGCTGTAGCAAATCCTGGCTTGAAAACTGAAGCAAAACATCTCTTTATAAGTCTTCTCTGTAAAAATAAAACACCTCCTCACCTTGCCCCCCAGTCAAAAAAGACCCCAAATCACAGCTGTCCCCCTTGAAGATCACCACTGTTTTACAGAGTACAACACCGAGAGTAACAATTTTATCCTGGTATACATGGTGTTTTCTCAGCGGAATACTGATATTTTTTGCCTTGATAATGACCACTACCTTTACGATGTTCAAGAACCACACCATGTTCTGCTTCATCAATAACAGATGTTTGAGCAGTAACAACAGGTTTAACTTGTGACACATGAATACGTTAACCTTTCTAATACTTCATGCACAAGTGCCATCTGATGTCAAGCCAAATTCATTTCAGGAAAGAGAAGAAAACACTTCTTACCTGTAACTTTCCCCTCATAACTGTGGACTCCTACTACTGAAGATAATCTGTCAATTTAAAGATTCTTTTTTTCTTTTATCTATTTAACCTCCCACTCCTAAACCATTTAAATATTACCACATACGAAAGAAAAAAGCAAGGAAAAACTTGTCTAATATGAGAAAGGTTACATACCACTTCTTTTAGTCAGCTTCTGTATGAGATTGGGTAGATACCTCAAACAACAACAGAGGAGACAAAAAGCTATTTTATACAGGAAAAGAAACATTAAGTAAACATGCAAGAAAAGCCTGCATTTCAAAACATAAATGTAGCATAGAGTTCTAGAACAATGGAAAGGACCAGAAAACATTATGGCTTAAAGCATGTCATCTAGATGTTATATTTCACATTAAGTCATTTCAGGTCCATAAATGTTCTCTGTATATATGTTATGTCCAACAACAAGAGATATGAATATACAACTAACAGACAACCTACTGCTTTTGCAAGGTACTAGCACAAGAACATATAAAAATGCAAGGCGCTGCTATCATATACTAAAATTGGGGCACATTTGGGCTGGAACTGCAGTATGAAAGGCGCTTACATCGAGAGCAGGGCTGGTCTCTTCTCACTGGTGACAGGATGTGGGGAAATGGCCTCAAGTTGCATCAAAGTAAGTTTAGGTTGGATATCAATGAAAAACTTCTTTACAGAAAGAGTGGTTAAGCACTGGAATAGGCTCCCCAGGGAGGTGGCTGAGTCACCATCCCTGGATGTGTTTAAAAACCATTTGGATGTGGTGCTCACGGACATGATTTAGCAGAGGGTTGTTAGAGTTAGGGTAGTATGGTTAGGTTGCGGTTGGACTTGATGATCTTGAAGGTCTTTTCCAACCTGAGCAATTCTATGTTCTATATTTTCTACAACATTATTGCACAACTGATTTACTTGTTACTGAAAAGCCTAATCCACCTAGGAGTAACTAGTGAAAGGAACCATAGAGTTTACCTGTGTCCTCTTTTTATTCACATGGTCCAGGTGATCTGTAGTTCCATTAAGGACTAGGCACTCTGCACTCTTGCTGCTTTATGCTTTTCCACTTCTTAAAGAAAAAGAAAGAACCTCATTTTGTTAGGACTGGAAAGGCACACAGTTCCTACTGTAATTGGAAGGAGCTGAAAGTTCCTTCAGCAATACACCTTTCACAGAGTATCGGTATAAATATATTAACAAGTTTCCATTTAAAAATGAGTCATCCTATGCTACTGGAGGAGGAACGCAGAACTCATCAGATTTCGGGGAGATTGCACAGATTTCCTTACTGAACTACTGAATAGATCTGTTTAAGACCAAGAAGGAACAAATGCCATTCCAGTTATGTAGTAGCTTTTGCCAAATAGAATGTCAGACTGAATCCAAAAGAAGCATGATCCCTTTTCTAGATTTTTTTTTTAATGTTTGTTTTTGTTTGTAGTTAAGGCAAGATTTGGTTTATTCTTATAGGTAAAACTCTAAAATGGTTTTAAACATTTCAGCTTTGTCATAACAAAACTCATCACTATAAGCATAGATCTCTTATTTGCCCTTAGTGAAACCATTAAATTAGGACGTTAGTTCTACACTACAGGAAAGCTACAGTAAAGGCCTGAAAGCATAGCTGTCAACTTGAAGACTGTCACCTTAATTTCTAAGACAAAAAAAAATTGATTAGAGAAAACTAAATAGAATTACTCAAGACCATGACTTTTAGTCCATTCATACAGTGCACATTCATGTTAATTACCCAACCATCTTTTCTCTCCTCTCCCCAAAAGCAAAGCCTTTGCTTTTACAGCACAGCAGGACCACGCGAGCTTACCCAGCATGCTCTCTGTTTACTCTTAGCTTAATCCTTCAGTAATCTGCCTGCAACTAGTGTGACTACCTTCAAAACTAAATCGGTCAGCTGTGGCTATCTGGAACCAAACTGTGTTGTATTTTGCTGACAGGCACCTTAAATCAGCTGAAAGCTGCACTGCTTTATTTACAGTTTCTGTTGTATTTCTCTGCAAGACTTCCAGTTTAAGACTCAGCATCGTGCTACAAGTTCATGCTTTTTCCAGTTTGGAGCTGGCAAGCAACTGTCTGGCTTGGGACCTAAGAAAAAGCCTGTGTGCATTCATCTGCAAAAGAGAGTAAATCCTAAAGCTCTCCGATTTCTTTTTTTTTTTTTTTGCCAAATACCAGCATGGGTAACAGCAGCATGGCAGTGGAGGCACTGACAAACAGCATCAGCTCCCAGCTATATACAGTTCCAAAGTGGCTAAAAAACAGTAGCAAAACACCCCTCTAAGTCTTCTCTCAAAAAATAAAAGACTCGTGATAGCCAGGACCTCCTCCCTGCCCCTCTGGAAACTTTTCAGCCTGCAAGAATGAACAGCAAAAAAGCAAGGACTGAGAACGACAGCAACCACACCATCCTAAGTAAAACAGCCGTAGGAAAGGACTGCTACAGCCTAGTAGGACGTGCAAGTTCAGAAGCGACAGGATTTGACCATCTTTTTGTACTGAGTTTTTGGTGATAACACAGTGGTCAAGATAATCTGCAGAGGGAGTTCACTGACGAAAATCTGGAGCTAAAAGTAAAAGCATGGATCTCAAATTCCTGCAGCTACAAAGGAAGTACAGCAACTACTACAGATTCAGAAAACTCATTCACTGTCCTACGTAAACATTATCAAGGCAAGAAAACATTCAACAACTATACAAATGTAATACTTCAGAACAAAACAGATGCACGTTTATGAACCAGGTATGATAGGAAAAGCCAGGCTAAATATCATTAAGAAAAATCACCACTTCATCAGACATTATTTGAGCTTTTAATGAAAACTGCAGAAGAAGCAGCTCAGGTAACCACAGTTCCTATAATCTTGCAACAAAACACACCCCCTAATCCCAAAGAGGCTTTAAGTATTCCAAAAATAAAGATCACAATTTTGTCAAAAGATAGGAAGCGTATGTATGAGAAAACAAAAATCCATGTAATACTGTCCTTTATTAAACTGTTATCACTGAAGATTTTTAATGCTTAAGGCCCCATCCAGAAAATGAGGTCAAAAAGGCAGTAAAACTTGCAGAAACCTATCTTAATTAGCAAAGACTGGGAACAACTGAAGACCTATTAATGAGCCTGCTGAATAGACTGCATGTTGATTAAATACGGAGTGGGCAAAAACAAGATGAAGCTTGTTTAAAAAAAAAAATAATTCAAGCTAGTTGTTCATACTGCTGGGTCATAAATTAACTAACTGCTTCCAAACAAAATACTTCAGCGGTTGGCGCCTCAATATTCAGAAGCTGTTCACAAGGCAAGAGGTGAAAGAAAAAAATAAAAGGATAGTAAATCCCTTAAAATATCAAGCTTATGGGAAAAATTTCACTTGGAAGTCTATTTGATTTAGTTCTAATCTATCAAGACTAGAAAGGAGTTAGGAACTTTCAGTGAAAAAAAAAAGCAAAATAGAAAACACACAGCAAGAGGCACAGGAAGAGTCTTGGAACAAGAAATACAGTGAACGCTTCAGAAAAATGAACATGGGGCATGAAAGAGTAACTGTAGTTGTTAGTTTACTGAAAAACACTCCCATGTATCAATTTTCAAAACACTACAAAGAGGCAATGGGACTGAAAAGCAACTCACTCAGAGCTGAAAACACACACGGCATATAGTTGATTTTCTTAACATCTTTGCCATACTCAAGGTACATGCTTACATTTAGCTAAATAAAGAACCAGATATTAGACAGCAAAAGCCCTACGGTCTCTGCAGAACTCACTTAAAAGGTTAAGAAGAAACCAACTGTGATGTCCTGGCAAGACTGTAAACAAGGGGCACTTCCCAGCAACTCCATAATGAAAACTTCTCTGCTCCCAGAATCTAGCCATGGGTACGTTCTCGTCAGGATGATGAGTGATTGCTCTGGTCTGCCCTAAATCACTACTTTCCTTCATGTTGCTGGACCATGCAGAAGTTTCAGTGCCCAATTTTTGTTTAATAAATAGATAATATTTAGCAATCTAATAATTATCTAATCTTACAGAAATAAGAAGAGTGGTGGGAGAATAACGTGTGTATAACTCACGAAGTTGTATGCTGGTTGCTCTGAAAGTAATGCCTCGATTTACTTCCATGGAAACTACAACAGATACAAAGAGCACAATAACGCTATTTGATAGAACAAATTCTCAGCTGCAAAACACTCTTTTTCAACAGTCACCACCATCAGCTATGCATTTTTGCCAATGATGAACAGGAGCCGGCATGCCACAGTCACAAAAAATCTGCATGGCCATCCAGAACATGGCTTGTCTTTGATGTCGCTGTCACCACTGCTGAAACGCACCATCCACCGCCTCACTGTGCTCACATCCACCGTCTGGTCTCCATAAAGTTCCACCAAATGCTGATGAATGTCAGTGGCTGCCATTTTTTTCTGCACGGAGGAATTCAATGAGACACCTTTGTTTCATACACACTTTCATGTCAGACACCACTGTGTCAGAGTGCCCCTCTGCTGCCATCTGTCACACGGCAACAAAACGTTACAGAATATTGGTGGAAAGGTTCAGCCTCTACTGCCATCCCTCCAACACTCACCTCTGACATCATAATAATAAATAGGAGGCATTACTTTCAGAGCAGCCCTCAGCTGGTGCCCACTCTGCCTACGCTGGAGTTATGCACGTATCATCACTGGCTGAAATACAAAATCTGTAAGGATAACTTAATAGCAAAAAGGTATCACAAAAGAACTCCATCTCGCAGTTTTCATTAAAGCTATAAACAAATCACAGAGAGAATCAACGTGGAGCTCATTAGACATCGCCTCATATCAAACTGAACTCTGCAGTTGCAAATATTTTCTTTGTAGGCCACACACATTCCAAGACAGACAAATTCAGAATTTACTCTGTTTGACCTTTCTAAAGCCACACCAGGACTACCACCCAAGGATAAACCCAGTACTCCATCATGACATAATACCTTTTTTATTACAATATCCAAAAAACTGAGTACGCAAGATTTTGAGATCTCAAGATCCCTTCTTCAATCTCAGGAGTGTGCCATCTAAAGTCTGTATATTTAAACCATAAAGGAGTTTAAATGTAAAGAAAAGAGAAAAAAGCATTTTCTTCATAAACATTCTGTGTGTCTCTTCCTACCAATCACATCATCCTCTGTAAAACCTGAAGATTCCTTTCTGTAAAGCAAATATATATATAGTGTTGGTAGCCCGCCCCACCCTGTCCCCTGATCAGTTTTTATTAATCTTCTGTATTAGTGTCAACAATCAGCTACAGATACATATTACTTTGAGAATTAAATACATAATTGTTTAATTCAAACAAGCAGAAGGGCAAGAGGAAAAAGCATTATGTGGATGGCACATTTGGTTGTAGATTACCAGAACATTCAGTCTTTACAATTCAATGATTCTCTCTTTAGTAATCAACTTTCAAATAAAATTTCTCTTTGTTGCAATTACAGACCAAAATACACTAGATAGTTTTCTTTTACTACAATCTTACCATAGTAGTTGAAGAAGTACTATTACAAAACGCTTTAATTAGTGTACTCTTTGCGAAGAGTCAGAGAGGCAATGTAATAGCAGAGTACAGTGTAAAGAGTGCTTCTAGGAACTAGGAGTTTTTGTAATATACTACCTGGTAAGCAATATAGCTACAGAACTCACAGCCACAACTGTTATGTCTACTATATCTCACTTACTTAGCTGCAGCCTCAGTGCATTCAAACTGTGCCCGATGTCTCTTAATGAAGAGTTCTGTCTGTCTGCGTGAGCAATTTGAACGGGTTAACACTGGGTTGAATTGCAAACCCCCCTCCTTTATCCGAGCTAAGTATGTAAACGTACACAGAAGAGGGGAGTTTAGAACTCGGACATGGAAGTGAGTGCTTACAATGGCCACAGAGGTGAACTTCTCAACCTGAAGGGAGGTGATCTGAGATTAACAGAACTGAAACACAAAAGTAGGCAAACGAAAAAGGACAAATAACAACCAACAGAGCAAACACGTTAGAAAGAGCCTACTCTTTAAGCCTGCTTCGGATATTGCTCTGCTCTATAAAAGTGATTTTAGGACCTAAGGCTTGGAAGTTAGAAGAGGCCTGGGTGGCCAAGTCCATCTTCATCGTCACTGAAGTGCTTTCACAAGATATAGCTTTTCCCCGTGTTCACTGGTGAAGATGGGAGCCTTTTTGTAGTGTTCCACCAACTCATCCATAGTATTAAAGCGACGCTGCCCAATACAATAGACATTGTCCACGAGCTGCACCTTGAAATGTTTGTTCTTCCCCGATGCCTTTAGAGATACCGAGAAGTCACTGGGCTGTTGAGAAGAATTCAAAGAGAAAAAAAAAGAGTTACATAAAGGCGAACAAAAAGAAGGCACAGTATGGTGGTTTCAGGAACAAACTGAAATATAGCTGACAGCGTAATTTGTGCTAGTCTTTGTTCCACAGCTCAGTGCCTTAGCTGCTTAAGAAACCCAATAGTCTATTATTCAATAAATAATTGCCATCGTTATTAACGTGCACAGTTAAGTCATTTAAGTGAAGCTCCCCAGATGCATAGTCTGAAGCTGCCAATTACATGACTAAATTGCAAATATTATCTTAGTTCCTCCATGCAGAAGCACGAGAATGTCAAGGAGAAGAGAAAAACTTTCGTCATTTTGGTTTCTTTGCTTGAGAGCCCTGGAGAAAGCTATTATTGCAGTACTGCTTGGGTGAGATGAAGCAAACTCCCCGTATCATTTCTTTAATTATTATTTTTTTATTATTTTTTGAGCTGTGACCACTAGAGGGCCATTCTTGCTTTGTATTGCAAAAGAAAAAAAAAAAAATCAAAAAAAGGTGTCTTTTTTATCTTCATCACCACATGTATGGGAAATGATGTCTCCTACCATGTACACCTTTTTCTTAATAAGATAAAGCTACAGAACAAAAATACAGTACAAACCACACCATCAGCCACCAGCCATGAAAGACAAATTTAACCACTAATTAAATTATCCAAAACAGAGCAATTTTGCATGATAAATCTTCATAAATCTTTTAGTCTTGGTGAGTGGCTGCTTTGAAAAGGCTGCAGTCAGAACAGGCAGGACATGAGCCCACCACCCATCCTACACCATACACAGCTGGCAGCGTTGAGAACCAGATCACTGCTCTCACTCCAACAAAGCAAAACCCATGAGGGAGCGCTCGGTTCACAGTATCATGCACAAGCTCTGCCCCAGCACAGCTGCAGCACAGCGGGGGAGTGGGAACCTCCCGATGTCAACACAGTCACCAGCTCTGCTTTGGGAAGATGTGCTGAGTGTCTGGTACACACTGGAGTATCTATTCAAAGTGAGCCATTTTCTTTTCCTGGAGCAATATGAGTCTCTGCCACACACATCCTCCACATCCTGCGCTGCCCCGAATCCTGCACCCTGAATCTCACCTAACTGTTTTAGTATTGATACCTTCTCTTCCTTCTCCATCCTACTCCATCCACGCTGCTAAAAAACAACTAAAAACCAGGCAGGATCTAGCTGAACTTCCTGGATCTGTATAACCCCGGCATACAGGGCTGTGTCAGGGAGCCCCAGCACAGAGCCTGTGTTTCAGCAGACATCTTCCCAGTCCTAACGAACAGCCAAAGGGTAATGAAAAATCTGAAGCTGAAGCACAGGTCTGCACAAGCACAGCTTTGAATGCATCCCAGGGTGCTGGACTTGCTGCAGGGAAGCTCAGGGCATGAGCTCTGAGCTTGAGCCACCCTGCAGCTCCACAGAATCCTTCAAAGGAACAGCACGGGGACAAGTATTGCAGGACAGGCTGCTTGAGGTGCAGAAAACAAGATCAAGTCTTGTTGAGCAAATTCTGAGGCTTCTGACAGTAAGCCTACGTTGAGTGAAAACATCTTTTGTTTTTAGAAATAGGAAAAGCCTTTATGACAAAGGTTAAAAATGGAAATCATCACTTTGTGCTTCACAAAGTTTTAACACTTTTCTAACAGAGCACACTTGTTTACAGCATGTCAATACAATGAGTTTGCAAAGTTCCTGCTACTTGCTAAGAATCATCACCTTCAGCAGGACGCAGTACCGACAGAGGAGCTGGTTCTAGACCTCTGTCCCAAGCACTGGCCATACTTAGTCATGAAGCGGTCTACACAACACCATAAATACGTTTCCCATCACTTTAGTAACATGAATGGTCATTTTCCTGAACTAAGGTCCATTTTTCCAGCCTCAGAGCTGCTATTGGATTCGTGCATAAAGAGGAGACATTAGTATTGCTTATCTTCTCCAGAATATATGCTACAAAGTTTACCCCTTTCATGATCTAATTCAGTTACAAAAATAGCGGAAAGCCTGATCTAACTCTTTTGAGAGCCACCATCCGGTGCACGGAGATGGAAGAGCTTCAACAGCTGTTGCAGAAACCCTGAAGCCCTTTATTGGCTTCAGATTAATAAATTCACCAGGATGCAAGAACAAACAGCACGATCAACCAGACTTACAGCCACTTTTATTTTGGTATTTCCCCGCTGTATCCAACATGCAAGATGGTTTTAAAAAAAATCATTTTAAAAATATATCTGCAGATTAATTAGAGCTCTTAACATTACTGCTCTAAAGTATGCCGGTTTGATGCAGCTTGAATTGGTTCCCTGCTGTCCTCCTTGGATTTGCTCCAACTCTGTTTATTTTATTTACTATTTAAGCTGTTTTATTTGAACTGCTGGCCATCTTTTCCTCCCTTCTCCCTCTTAAATTAATTGCTGTATTTGGATGTTTGCACGCTAACTTTTCCAGGAATAAAAAAAAGCCTCACATGCCAGTAAATAAAGGCATATCAGAAGTGAACTTTAATCTCAGAAACCTACAGAGTCGTTGATGACTCTGCCACAGAATTAAAGAGCATAGGCTCGTGGCAGGGAACTTTCGAATATTTCTGTGCTGCCATAATTGGGAAGGCCTCAATCTGAAGTCAAATCCATTCCTAAAAATGAAAATTGAAGACTGGCTGTTACACATTTGCAGTTCCTCAGTCCCCGTGTAAAATTCTTTAAACTTACTTCAGAAGCCTTTAATTCTTCCTTAATGACTAACACGACTGTGCCTACAGCTCGTGGGAGACAACATGCAGGATCGTGTTCCTCAGTTTTACTTCTTTTGTCATCAAAACAGACCAAAAACTTTATCATGAAGACAAGCTATGAAGTGATACGAGGGAAAACAAGGCAAATCAGGGTAGAAAGTCCCCACTTTAAAATCCCCATTTGACAAAGGTGCAAGACCCTTTTAAGTGGCAATGCTGGGAAAAAATAACTCCCCTGAAAGCCTTTTACTGATCCCACAACTTAGCTTTTTGTTTCAATCCAGCTTCACCCAGCACTACCTCTCCTCTCTACAAGACTTTGTCATTTTCCAGGTTATTCTGTGAGCCCCATCTAGGGCTGCCCAATTCCTTCAAGTTCCAAGCTCAGGTTTCCCTTGTTCTTCCCTTCCACTCAGCTACCTCAGCAACAACAACAACAACAACAACAACACAACACATCACAACTCAAAGGTCTGTGGTCAGGTTGGAAAGAACAATCTGGCAGGGTTAAAATTCCCTTATCTCATCCTATTTAGATACACATAAATATTCTATATGATATCCAATATGCTCTCAAATCAACGTTAGGCAGGTCAGAAACATGAATTCTCTCCACTGGTCTTCAGGTACAGCCCTAATAAAATTCCTATCCTTCCATTTAAAATAATCCACTAGGCTATTTCCTGAAGCCTATTTTTAAGGCTGAACTTACTCCTTCTCTCCGCTGTAGTTGTCAATTACAGCATGTCACCGAATATGACGTGCTGCAGTTTCTGAACAGTTGCCACATCTAATAGCTTCTATCCAACACCTGAAGGATTAAAACTCCAGGAAAATATGGGACACCCTGAGAGCAACAGAATTAGCACCTCAAAAAGCATACAAGCTTTGCCTCCTTCCTCTGCTGGCACAATTTCTGGGCAAAGAACAGAGGAGCTAAATGAAGCCTCAGCGGACTGGCACAAGTCCAGCCACACCTACAATCCTCCATCACTATAATGCACCTGCATTTTGTGGCATCCCCCAATACCAAACCCTGCCACCTCAGGGGATGGTATTAAATTGATTGCCGTGGGACTATTGGCATAACTTCCTAATGAATAACTGCTCTTGGAACGGTTCAAAGAAGTCACATCCCTCATTCTTGCTAATAAATGTGACTGGTTTGAGAAAAATAGCTGCTTTTCTGCTGCACATGAGGACTGAACTTGTAAAGCAGTTTTTCTAACTAGACGTGCTCCACTTCAGTCTCCTCATTCACAGCTCCAAAAACTAAGGTTACATTATCTAGGTGTAACAGAGTTGGCAAAATCTATCAGCCAGTAACTGTGCCTGTTACATAAACTACGGGTTTAAATGGTTCAAACAGGTTTATGATGCTAAGAATAGTATTTCGTAATTAATGGAGCTAATCAGACGCTTAGCTACCCAACAGGGTTCATCTCAGGGTATTCTCCTTGTGGCAGCACCCATCCAATCTATGTGTAACTGAAGATTGAGTTTGTAGCTAAAGGAATCTAGCTGCGAGACCACCATCTGATAATCAAACTAGGAGAAATATCGTAAAATACTACATCTAGTACACTTTTAAATGACAGTCTCCTCAACGAAGTGAATGCAGAATAACACAAAAACCCCTCACCTATGCAAATACAGCTCTACATAGCTCATTAATAAGCACAGATCTCAAAGAAATGTAAGGAAAACTTTTCTAAGGGAGACTTCCCGTAATTATAACGATAGAAGGCTACAAAGGCACCTAAAACAGCTCAGAGATCAAGCACAAGATTACCAGGATGACTCAATGTTTTATCTACGGGGCCTTTTTAGAATGGAATAACCCTTATACCTTCAGCTTTAACAGGTGGATTCATAACACAGTGCAAAGGCAAGTGCTGCCTAGTATAAAAATGAGCAAGACGGGAGAGCTAACAACTCTGCTCAGCCTGGTCTCTCCCATCAACACCTTTGGCTCTCATGCTGCAGAGGCTCCTGATGACTTCTAGGCACAGCCCCTGCAGTTATGCGTGTGAAAGATGGCAACAGTCAAGAATTTAGAAGTTATTTCTAAAATCTTTCTTCTACAATAAGCTTGAAACATATCTTTGTTATTGCTTTCCTTTGATGCTATCGGGTATACTCACTAGCTTTTTAGATAATTCCTGGTACTTATGGAAAAAAGAAAACAAACTAGTAATCCCCAATGTTTTTATAATTAACATATACTCATATGATTTGTTTATACATTATATTTGAGTAAATTTTCTGGGATTCCAGTAAGTGTTAGATGCTGGAAATAACTTAAAAGACTGTACTCTGAATGAATCTTGTCCTTCAGAAGCAACGACTTCCCCAGTAACAACAGAGAGAGTGAATTTGGAAATGCTTTGCATACAAGTGTGTTTAGTGTTATGATGACAAATTAAAAGGTTACTGCATCCTTTCAAGCAAATTAGTTTTACTCAAGATTTGGACTTTTAAGAGCAAGGAAATAAACTGTAACACAGTGGGCAGCGTGACATGGTATGCACTGAGAAATGGGTGCATATTCTTGTATTTTAAATAACGCATTAAGTTTCAAACTGTCCTGTTGGCACCTTCCCAGGATGCAGAAGATGACTAATAAGTACCAGTCAGGATAACCCAAAATGCAGCATTCTGTTCAGAAAGTAAGCTTCCATCTGCTTAGACTGACCATGGCTATGCTGTTTCCAATGTACCCTCCTGCCCCTGGCAGACAGGATGCCAGGCTGAGGGGACATCTGGACAGTTAATTTAATGATTACCATCATCCTCTAGTAGCTGTCTGTATTTTGGAAAACTGTATGATCTACCTCAGTCTGGTCTCCTGTTGACCAAGCAATTTGATTTTGGCAGCCTCTGTTTATAAATTGTGTTTTCTAACTATTTTTCTATTTTCTTCTGGTTTATTTTCATTAAATCTCTGTTTTTCTTCCTGGTCCCCTCTGGTTTATTTGCACTAGTCTTCCTTTTGTGATTATACTTAACTAAAAGCAGAAATAGGAACTTAAAAATAGAGCTTTGAACAAAGTAGTCTGACAGTTTCATATCTGCTGCAGAGGAAACGCAGTTGAGAAAAGATGCCTGAAACTTACTCAGACAATTTTCTGTAACCACAGAAAATATTATGGAATATTACACAACTCTATTTTTAAAACGTCAAAATTTCAGAGAATAAAGAGACATCAATCTAACTTCAACAATAATAATGCACTACCAGTGCTTTTCAAAAATTAAAATGCAAGGTTTAATTTGTATTTAGAATATCCTAGAGGCTTAACAGCTCCCCTGGCTTTTTCTACTTGTTTTTCTACTGTCACTAAAAGCCTCTGTTCATCTCCCTCACCAAGCGACAATGTGTCAGCCACTTCCAAATTTTAGGCATTATATTAAAAATGCCAACTTGTACTATTGACTAGTAAGTGAAATCACTTACATAAGGAACAGTACAGGGGAGCAGTTTTTCCTCAGCTCCACGGGCAATTGCGATACAGGCTACCACCACTTCTAAGCAAAAGTGATGTATGCAACCAACGTAGTCTCCTGAAGACATGCTGGAGTCAAGAAGTTGACCCTCCTTTAAATTAAGTTTAAAGCAGCTCACGCTGCTTTAATTCTTATTTGCAATCCACATTACAAATCAGCTTAATTCACAATACAGGAAAAACGTGAGAGGAGTATGTCACAGAGATAGATGCCTGGAGCTGACTGTTTTTTAATAGTACTGTACCCCCAATTTAAAAGACTGAGCTGACATAACTGTATGGATTTTGAATTTTTATACTTGAAGTAACAGAATACTTGGATGGAATTATGTACTAAACAACTTATCCTTATGGAATAACAGTCCTAGAGTTGAAACAACGAATGCAGGAAAACCCTGATGAGAAACTAAGATTCACCTTTTTGTGACGTTTCAAAGGTGTACTGGGGAAATTATTAAAACCTGCCACCTTTTAAAAATCACAGTGAAGGGATAATTAAATTCGGAGCGCCCTAACTATGCTTTCTCTGGCCTCAACATTCACGAAAGGCCTTTCAGTGTAATTTCAAATTTGAATTTCCAGATTTATAATAATCCCTAATCAGCATTACTCATATCCCCTCTGATGTCACCAAGGCTCAATTTCCAAGTAATATGAGCCACTGACTTGACCTTTTTTGTTGTGCATTATAATCTTAACAGTTAGATACAATAATTTCATCCTATTACAACCTAAACAATCTAAGTAGAGCAGAAGTACATTCAATTTGAATTTTAATCAATAATTTAAATGATCTAATTTAAAGAATCTGTTATTAACCTATGTTAATTAAAGGCAAAACAAAACTGACCAACACAAGCATCCCATTTTAAATTGGCTTTAAATTAAAATTAATGTCTAAGCTTGTAATTTGCAAGATTTTTTTTTCCTTGTGGTGCTATAAACTTGAGAAGGATTGCATGAGGACATACATGAAATGTCAGACAGAAGCTTGAAATATCTAGTTACTTGTCTGCTAATTAAAAAACCCTGGATAATACAGTCCTCAGTTGTTAAATTTCAGTGTAAATGAAAATGTCACTGCATTTCTCTAAGAGATTGATTCTCACATACGGTACACGTATCAGTTTGTAGCACTGAAGCACTGCTTGTTTGTTTAGGGGTGAAAAGTCCTTCTCTGGGGTACTGCAATTATGAGCTTCCACACTTGCTAAACCATACATCGCATGTTTTAATATAGAGACCATGGTGCTGATTATCACTTACCGAAGATTCACTATCTCTAACAAGGAAGTCTCCTTCCACTCCCCTCTCGTTTAGGGCACATTCTGCTTGATGTCGGGTAACATTCCCATAATACCACTCTCTTCCAGCAAATCGTCCGGTAGAAGATGGTCCCGTGTAGCTTATCTGAGGTGGATGGGAAGTGTTAATGGTAGGACCATCGCTAATGATTACTACATAGTTTTTAGGAACAAGACCAATTTGCCCTCTGGAATTTTTACATTTCCACCACTCTGGGTCATTTTCTGGCTTTTCAATGACTTCCATTGTTTCCCCCTTTTCAAAATTGAGCTCTTCTTCTGTGACGGAGCTGAATGGATACAGTGTCTGAACAACGTGGAGTACTTTGGTGCCCTGGCCGTTACTCATGGAAGCGCCTTTCCTCAAGCTCAGAAAGCTCGGTGAATCTGCTGTGGCCTCCTCAACTTCCTCCACCACATAGTTCGAAGGAAACCAGCCAATCTGTCCATTGTAGCTCCCTCTCCACCAGCCATCGCTGCACTTCTCCATGACAATGACCCGGGACCCTTTGACAAGGGACAGTTCATCCTCTCTCTCCGCCATATAGGCAAATTTGACATAGGCAGGAATGTTGAGGTCATAGATGCGGTCTGCGCTGCTGCCATTGGAAGGGTACTCTGCATCTGTGCTGGGAGTGGGCGAGGCTTCTCGCGCGCTCGTCTTTCTTTTTGTTTTTCCTAAGCCTGTTAAATAAAGACAGAAGTGGAAAGTGGTCACTCAACATCCTCCCCACACCGCAGACACTTAATGTAGCAATGCACACCTACGTCACTTCAAATCCCATCTCTCTATAATGGAGATCTCATCTCTAATGATGCAGACTGTCAGAAAACACAGCAACACCTTTAAGAGATGATCTTTAACATCTTGCTTATGCACCATTATGTATGGCAATATCATCATTCTCTTCCCTTCTCAATAGTACCAGAATCTTAACACACTTAAACACTGGTTTCTTCATCACTGAAACTTCCATGAATCCCAAGAAGGCTTGCACAGTTTGGTGTTATACCTCCTAAAAATCCAGTTAACCTACCATGCCTTTTCATTTTAGTGATGACTTTAATTTGACACAAGCAAAACATAGAACAGCCTGGGCTGAAAAGGACCACAATGACCATCTAGTTTCAACCCCCCTGCCATGTGCAGGGTTGCCAACATGAGAAAGAAGTATGCAAAAATAAACCAGCAGAGGGATAAAACCTTAGTTTATCTACAGATAACATTCTGCTCTCTTCTTTTTTCACTTCAGTCCCCAGGCAGCTACAGCTGCAACCATTTCCAGCTGCAAGCCCTCTTGTGAAACCTGCACCTCTTCCACCCAAGTTTAGCCATGTACCACAGAAGCGTTGACCTCACAATGAAGAGGACATTCCCCTAAAATCCCCAAGTTCTGCTGTACTGTCATGGCTTCAATAACAGAACTACATATAGTATACAAAAGTAACAATACCATTACATTCTTTTCTGGGGTGAAATGTGAAGGAAAAGCTGCACCATTCACTTTCAAACTTCTGCAGCAAAGGCTGCTTAAACTTATATATAAACAAAAAGATAAAGTTAATAAGTATCTGTCTATTCTGAAATTCAGCTATAGAAGTTCGAAAGGTAACACAAAAGATGAAACCTCACTAGCCAAGCAACATCCAAAATGTCATGCATTGGACAGAATGCAAATAAAAAACCAATGTAGAAATTATAGATTTTGCACTTCTCTCCACGCATCTAGATCCTTGCTGGGAGGAGAGAGATTCACTTCAGACACTATGAATACAGACTGATTATGGAAGAATGAATGAAATAAATGAGACTTTGTTCTTCTTTCTTTAAATAGTCATATTAGAAGGAGAAGCATGCAATTTCATTTTAACAATTCAGAACACTTTAGTTGGGCCATGGCAGCGCTGAAAAAATGTGAGTATTACAACTACATATATATATATATATGTGTGTGTGTGTATATATATATATATATATATATATATACACACACATACATACACACACACATCACATATATATACACACACACGTACAAACGTATTAAATAACTCAGTCGAAAAGGGCCTACAGAGATCCAAGTCCAACTGCCTGACCACTTCAGGGCTAACATACAAGAATTCAAAACTATGTTTAGTGCAGCTATCTGGCATACTTCGCAGGTTTAGCTGAACAGCACACATAAACAGTGCAGAGGTAACCACATCACATGCAAGAAGAGTTAAATACATTAATTTCTGCAGCCTTAACATCTCAGAAGACCGCAGAAAATTCTGATGACCCTAAGTGTTTCCTGACCTTCTCGAGCAGCTCCTTGCTTCCTGTTGGAGTCTGCTTACATCCTAATGTAATTCTAAGTACTTAATTTGAGCTGAGAGCCTGTGGCTGCCCTTTCAGACAAAATGACAGAGACCAGCTTATTGTGCTGGGGGAGACAATTGCAGGAAAGCAGTGCTTTTATGCCAAGCAAGCTTTAATCGGAAGTTGGCCAGGGGCCGACCTCTGCCAAGATTATTGGAATTTTTCATCAGTGTAGAGATCAGTTTCAACCAAAAGGCAAGGATGTACATAGTATGAGAATTAAGGAGCATTACATTAGGATAATATAAACAAACACAACATAACGGTCATTTAGTTAGAAAATCCTCGTTACAACTTCATGCAGAACAAGCAACTGCATCTCAGCAGATTCATCCCACATAAAGCCTTATACTAAGATGGAACGTTCTCAATTCAAAGCCTAGGTTTCGTTATGTTCTGTAAGGGAGATATAAAGCACTGCGCCTTGGATTACAGCAGAACTAATAAAATGGAGAAAAGGAGCAGCTGATGAAGCGTCTGGCCAGAATACAACTGGTTAAAAAGAGCACTGAGATAATGGAAAATACAGGGATGCAATGTGATAAGAGAAATGTCATAAACAGAAGCGTCTACAGAAAAAAAAGACAAAACTTGCCAACAAACCATCGAAAACACACATTTGTAAATAAAAAACAACAAACAACCATCTGAGGTCTAACGAAGGTGAGTAAAGATTTAGGAAAAGGTTATCATGCAGGCACTTTCTTTTGCTTGGAGTTTCACAGGCTGCGTCTTTTCCCACAGACTTTCCAATGCTGTGCTTGACATTTCAAGCATTCCTTTCCATCCTCCCCATTCAAAACAAACCATGACAGTGCAGGAAAAGTCAGATATGTAGCTGGTTTTCTTTATCAGTGAAGGCAAATACACGGACTTCTTCACTTTGAGCTCTAATATTTAATGTAACTGAACTTTTTAAGGATGATAAGCCACCAACAAACCTTTCAGAATACCAGTGACACGCACCAAAGTTCTGGTTTCCAGAAGGTAAGGAAGTACTGAGAGAGCCATCTGCAGCCAAGCTCAGTGAAGTGTATGCACAACATTATCTACCAGTCATTTTAATGTGAGGTTGTAAGATCCATAATTGTATCCATGAGAGAAGACGATACAAGTTGTTCCACGAGCAGAACGAGGGAAATCTGTTCCTGTTTTTCTCCTTGCGCCTCCTGCTGCACCATTCCTCCCTGCCTCTGCCAGCTCCTGCAGCACCCTCAGTTACAGCCCCCCCTTATCAGATGACTGCCTTTGCATCTCAGCTTCTTTTCACACCTGTGAAGCCTGTTCCATCTCCCACCACGTGCTGCCCTCCCTGGCCAGTTCTGGCTGCCTGCCTGGTGATGCCCATTTTGCTTGGGCTCCCAGAAGGTAGGTATGCACTGGTATCGCTGGGGTTCCCCTCAGGTGGGGGAACATGACAGTGTCCCTCCTAGATCCTGAACCGCATAGAAGTGGTTCCTTTACCTCCACTAGTCTGTCAGGTTTGCCTAAAATTGGCAGTTACCAAGGGTAGACAGATGGGTGGACAATGACAGCTGACTGTGACAGCATGACTAGTGCAAGCCTCATTTCCTTAGGAAACAAGTCTAAAAATATAATTTAGTAGGATGTCTGGTCATAGCTAAGCAACAATTAAGTGAGAATTGTGAAATTGATAGTATACGTATATAAAAAAATCACAACTCCATTAAAAAACCTACAATCTACAGAAGTTATATCTAAAAGAATAAATACTGCACAGTTCTACCTGCTACTATAAGAATTTTTCATTTAGTACTATTTATAAGGGTACTGCCCTATCCCTACTGCCAAACCAAATGAAGCCCACGTAAGGAATTTTGTAGGAAATAGAACATTTGGGCACACCTGGAAGAGCTGTATACACTTGTGACTGTAGCTGTAATTTCAGCACCCTCACTGTCTTGGCTGCACTAGAGTAGGTATGTTTGCATTGAAAGGCAAGAGCATGTTCACAGTTCAACTCATTGGTTACAGTTCACCTAAAGCCATAATCCTTTGTTACACAACTAATCGTTGTGAAGAGAATTCCAAAACCATGGATTAGTTTTCAAGTGAGTGGAAAAAGAGTGGGAGCACATGGAATGCAAAGCAGCAGAAAGCCTCTTTCATCTTACGGTGCCTGGTAGGAAATAACTCTGTTCATAACTTACAGTTGGCCCGTGCTAAATTATTTCATTTTTATCTCTTACCAACAAGTTGCCAAGTAATGTGAGTGGGTTTAGTATTTGGTTGGACGTATTGCTGGAAAAAACAAACAGTACAAATAAATCCCAGCCACTGGTTAGCATCGTTCCCAGAGAACAAAAGCAATCCTCTGCAAACCTCTCTTTTCTCTACAGGGAATGGAATCCTTTGGCCCTAAGTACCACCAGGGAGACCTAGAAACGTGCTTCTCAACTTACCTTCCCTCCTCCTTCAATGCCTAAATTGCAGCTTTAAGCACAGACTGTCTTCTAAGCAGCACCACTAAGGAAGACCCGTTTCCTCTGAATTTGCTTCCTGTCTCTGAAATCCTCATTGTGAAAGCCCAGCCTTGCACCCTTTCACTTCCAGTTTCTCCCTGTTGCAATACTGTGGGTCCTCCACCCCCAGCCCACACTTAGCAACAGGGGAATTTCCTCCTGTTCACCCCCGTGGCCCAATGCTTCGACACTGTCAGTACCTCAACCCTCCTCTGCTGCTCCTGGCCAAGCACACCTGCCTCGCTGGCCAGCAGAAAGCAGAGGTGCTCCATACCTGAGCAATCCAGCCTTCTCCTGCTAAAACCAATGGGAGGATTTCTCTCTCCTCCTGCCCCCACTGAAGGCACCAGGCTGCTTGGCTAGGAAACCAGGCTGCTTGGCTGGGAAAACTACTGGTGCTTGGGATAGAAAAGTGTAACTATGTTTAAAACTTAATTCTACTTTATCAAATACTTAGAATACATAATCTGAAAATGTATATTGTATTTGCTAATTGCGATTTTTGTTTTTCACCATCTTTGCCAGACAAAAGCCCATTTACTAAGTAGATATATTTGCCTAGTTTCAAGTAAGACTTATTTACTAATTTTCACGCCCCTCAAGCTGGAGTCCTTGCCTGAAACTGATGAATTGCAACTTTCTGCCTTTAAACTGCTTTTCCTCATCCCCGGAGGTGAAAAGACCAGACTCACTGATGTGGCTGTGTAATGGATCTCCACAGCCTTATTAATACTCCAAATTATTTTGTGGAGTTCTTTTTAAGAATAACATGCATTTACGCATATTAAAAATTTCAGTCAATTCCCAAAGCCCATTTCTGAAAAAAAAAATTGGCAAATGAAACTAATGTCATCTACATTCTTACAACCTACTTTTTCTAAAACCTTCTCTGATTTCAATACATATATCATGGGCAAAAATATATTCAGTAGCTTACTTATGATCAAATCAACTTCATGGGATTAAAAAAACCCGACCAAATAAATCTAAACAGAGGCCTTTAAGAAAACAGCAGCAAAACAGGAAAATTGTATCAAGAAGTTAGAGGCAACGCTGGATAGTTTCCAAACAGAATTCCTCAATCCAGAACTCCTTGAAAGAGACATCACTAAACATGCATATGATTATTTAAGAAACCATCAGAAACTTATTTATTAAAATACCGAAAGCAATAAAGGATGAGTTTCTTTTTTCCAGTTCCTTCACTGGTTCCACAGTAAGTTATTTCTAATCTACAAAAAAAAAAAAAAAAAAAAAAACCACACAAAACCACAACAGAAATGAATTGAGAACCCACTGCCTCAAAACAACTGAGTTCTCAGAAACTACTTCCTCTACATGATTAGATTTCTACTAAATGTCTTCAAATATCTTGTACCAATCTCAGGCTGGCAGGGCCCTCTGTGTCCCTCAGGCCCACCCCCTCTCCAGCAGGGCACTCAGAGCAGGGTGCCCAGGGCCATGGCCAGGCAGCTGCTGGAGATCCCCAAGAAGGAGACCCCACAGCCTCTGGGCAGCCTGTGCAGTTCTCTGCCACCAAAGATTAAGTAATCACGTGCTTACCCCAAAAATCAACACGCTATGCAAGGCTCTGTCAAAAGCTGCTCATTAACTGGCATAATTTTAGTGGAATCAATACAATCCCCCACTGATTTTGATACACCAGCCAAATATCAAAATTCTCCTTGGTTCCTTGCTGTCATCAGTACTAGTGTTGAGACTCCAGAGCTGTGGCTTGCATGGCTGGATGAGTTGACGATTTCATGTGATTGGAGCTATTTCTCAACTTCTTAATTTGGACTTCATGACAATGTCTTTTAGAAAGATGTTTAATTTCAACATTTTCATTCACAACTATTCAATACCAAGCTGATTAAAACATAAAAAATAAAGTATGAGAAGGAAAAAAAGAGCCAATTCTGGAAGACGGTCCTTCAGCTACTGCCTTAAATCTTACCCACTCCACCACAGTTCTCATGTGGGATATTAAAACATAGATTTTAAACATCAGGCAGGACAATTTGAAAATATGAGGGCTGCTCTGAAAGAAATGCCCCCTACGTGGCCCACAGTGTCAGAGGTGGATGTTGGTGGGACGGCAGTAGAGGTTGAACTTTCCCCCAATATTCCTCTACATGTTGTTGCCGCGTGACAGATGGCAGCAGAGGGGCATTCTGACACAGTGTGTCTGACACAGAAGTGCAGTTGAAGCAAAGGTGTGTCACTGAACTCCTCCATGCAGAAACAACGGCATCCATTGACATACATCAATGTTTAATGAATGTTTTTAGAGATCAAGCAGTGGGTGTGAGCAAAGCAGTGGGTGGTGTATTTGAGCAGTGGTGACAGTAACATTGAAGACTAGCCACTGTCTGGATGGCTATGCAAGCTTTTTTGACCATATCATGCAGACTTCTTGTTTAGTGCTGGCAAAAATGCATATCTGATTGCGGTGACTGTTGAAAAAGTGTGTTTTATAGATGAGAATTTGTTCTATCAAATACTGTTACTGTGCTCTTTCTATCTGTTGTAGTTTCCATGGAAATAAGAAGGCATTACTTTCAGAGCAACCTATGTATATTTAAGAGGAAAAAAAAACAATTTAAGAAAGGATCTCTCATTGGCTTTTCAAATAATCAGTTACTGAAATTTCTATGCATTGCTGGTAATTCTCTGAATTAAAAAAAAAATCTTAAAGCTTGCTTGTAAAATTGTTCATACATCTTTAAAGGTATTTCAATTTGTGTACTCTCAGAATAAAATGCTTTAAACAGTACTACTTGCTTTACTGTTTAAAACTGATCACAGAAGCCACCATCAAGAAATATGAGAACCGTACATTTTTTATGAAAGCATTTTCATTTTAATCTTTTTTTTTTTAAATGATGTTTTTCTTGAAAAGTAAATATATTATAACTCAAATTGAAACTGAGCTGGAAAGAGCTGAAGAATGTACTATTCAAGCACAACATGGATGAGGCTGAAAAATTCAACTAAGTCCAACGTGCGAACAGAATTCCTGGTATAAATACCTAGAACAAGATCTAGCTTAAATACATCAATACACTGACAGAGTTAGTAAAATACTCTTCAGAAGATATCTTAGTCAACTTCAGTGATTAAAAAGGTTAAGAAATCAGTTTCAGTTAAGATGGAAATAAGTCCTCTTTTACTCAAATATAAAACCAGGGCAGATCTTCCACTTAAATCCCTGAAGACAAGGTACCAGAAACTGCCACTCAATCTACTAACTAAACGCATTGTGTTAGATTTAACAGAAGGGACCACATTTATCAAACCCCATTTTTGTTTATTCAACATTTTAGCTTATTTTAAAGGTACTTAAATTGATTTTTGTGCATTTTAAGAGAGCTGCAATTCCATGTGGTTTCACACGCATGGAGTAAAAACAATTGCCCTTTTCTGTTTACCAAATAATTTATTCATCTCCTTTGACTAAGGGTCTGAATAAGTACACACTAATGCATACAGCTAATAAATATGCAAAATGTACACTGCCTTCCTTAAACAAAAAACGGATTATATTAAGAAAGAAGTAATTTTCAGGAAAATTCTTAAGACAAAAACCAAAATGATTTAAATAAAATACTTAATTTATCCTAAACAGAAGTAAACATGTAACTTTTTGACAGTTGGAATGCACAGATCACACATTTCTGCAGCTTTATTTTAGTAGTTCTTATATAAGAATTTAAACTAACTTGTTTTTGCATCAGTATTAAACAGGCATTCAGTAGACTGAAGTTTTTTATATTGCACGGAAAGAAAAAACAAACGTCTGTGCATTTTCAGCCTGCAACCTCCCACCCCTTCCTCGCTGCCTCCACACCTCCACAACGGATTTCTGAAAGAAGGCTCAAAGGCCGAGTGTCCATACAGAACACTTGGCTCTTCAGAAGATCTCTATTAGCAGCGCTCCTCTAAGGACACTGCTGTAAACTCCAGAAAAATTTCACCTGAATTTGTGATACAGAAGTGGAGTCTTAGAGTTGTAATAATTTGTAGGTTTGTGTGGTTTTTTTTTGCATGCTCTTTAAGAAGCTCAATATCAAGAAAGGCCTCGCTAGGAAGAAAAAAAAAAAAAAAAAATCAGAAA
>JACDJE010000253.1:347541-391077 GCA_016647715.1 Pavo muticus | reverse complement strand
TTCTCAAGCCTAAACAGACCGAGTTCACTTAGCCTTTCTTCATAGGGGAGATGCTCCAGGCCCTTCACCATCTTTGTGGCCCTCCGCTGGACTCTCTCCAAGAGATCCCTGTCTTTTTTGTACTGGGGAGCCCAGAACTGGACACAGTACTCCAGATGAGGCCTTACCAGGGCAGAGTAGAGGGGGAAGATCACCTCCCTCAACCTGCTGGGCATGCTCTTTTTAATGCGCCCCTGAATGCCATTGGCCTTTTTGGCCACACGAGGCAAAGGTTTCCATCAATGGTCTCATGAATTTTCCTACTCCAGTGCAAAAGTGAAGTAGAAGAAGTCTTACCTGGCAAAATTGAAAGAGCCTTGGCATATTAAATCCTACACAGAATATAAAAGGCATACAAAATGGATGGACTTTCTCAAAGTCATCTGGATCTGTGGTTTCAATTTCTGTCTATAAATTCAAAAGACAATACACTTTACATACAGTCTTACTTTCAAACAGAAATAGTTTAAAAATGTTTCCACCCACACTGTAATCTTATTACTCCACCGAGTTTTGCAGCATGCCATGATAAGAAAAAATAACCCAAGGCAACCCTAACATTCTAAGAAAATATTAAAATAAGAGTCATGTCTTCCTAAATCTAATTAAAAGCAAACAGTCATGTTTACTGTTGAAATGACTGTCAAGTAAAGCCAACTTTGCCACTAGGAATCCTACTCCTTAAAAAAAATGTGGTGGACACTATCTTTGGCATACCATGTTTTTTATTCACTGGATGCTTGCATATATTGTAAGCATCGAGATTCCTGCTCAATGCCATACTACACAAAATTAAACATCTTTGAGACTCGGAGAAGGGACGGAAATCTCCTCTTGTACATGCTAAGACAAAACCAATTGATTTTTGGCACTAGTACTAATTTAGAAGTTTTGTTTGTGTGGTATGAAAATATGTCATCTGCTGGCCATGTATCTTTCAGGTCTTCTAGAAGTGGAACTGTAGAAACTGATTAAGCCCGAAGAAACAAATCGCTGCTCTGAGAGACCCTGGAAGATGAAATGCTTGACAGCCAGGTTGGGGGGATGGGGAGGGAATCACTGAAGAGATCCAGTGATATTGAAAGAGCTATTTGGGGATGCACGCAGGAGGAAATACTTGCATCTGAATCAGAGGAAATCCTCCCACAATGCTTACAGTAGAAAGAGCAGCCATTGCCATGTCAATACAGAAGAACAGTTCATCCTCTGAGTCACTGAAATTCTTCAGAAGTGGTATCCCCGAGAGCACTCTGTGTGTACCTCTTCTGCTAGCCATGTTACTTCGGTGCATGTGTGGGTCACAGCCATGTGCAGCAAGCCAAGTATGGGCTGCAAGAGGGTTCAGGAAAACCCAGTGGCAGTGGGATGACTCTCCTGAACAGGAAACTACAGAAGTACTTAGTACTGAAAATTAGACATTCGAGGCCAAACACAAACACATGTTGAAACATCAGAGGCTAATCAAGAAGCAAAACCAAGACCCTCAGACTGCAACAGCTGAGGGCGGTAATATCACCAAAGAAACTACCACACACAGCCATGCACAGCTCAGGTGATTGTCGTATCTTTGCAAAATGTGGTTACAACTGAAACAAAGGACTGTTCTGCAGTACATAAGTGTCAAACTGCACCTCCAAGCACAAAAGCCGAGAAGGGGGAGGGGAAGACCCCATTACACAAAGCCTCCAATACAAAGAAAGCGTTCTTTCTAAAGTCAGCAAGGTTTCTTTATGCCCTCAGCCTTGCAGCATTTCACTGCAACTAGATTAGAAAAAATCTGCTGAAAGGTAGGACACATCCTGGTTCCCGCTGTATTTTTGTTGTTTTTTTTTCCCCCAAGTTATTGAAGCAGCAAATCCTTTAAATAATCCATCCCAATAAATAATTCGCATAGAAGAAACTTTCAACAGAACGTAATATGCGCAACTGAAAACTGAAATAACAGCCAAGCTGTGTTCCAGGTGCCAGCTGGAGCTCAGGGGCACTGCAAGAAGCAGCAGGTTCTGCTTTCATGACCGCCGTTTCTGACTTTACACCTAGGATCAGATAAAAGGCGTGCTGTACACATCCGGCACCGCAGGCCTTTATCGAGAACAAGCAGCAGCATTACCAAATGATGCTTGGTGGTTTTTTTTTCCCCCATAGCCTGCTTTGCTATTTCAATATTTTTTTTTTCCTTTTTAGCACAAGTTCTTTTAGAAATTATAACAAGGTATTTTTGAGAAGGTCTAGTTTTAGTTTCCTCAGAACACAGACTTCAATTTGTTTAATACTACTTTTACTGGACAAAGCTTACTAGGCATAAAAGTTACGTAAACTTTAACAGGTATAAGATATGCCCATAACCATAAATGTGCAACTTTCTTTTGCATATTCTGCGTTACTGTTTCAGCATACATAATGTAACACCAATTCAGAGTGATTAAATTCTTCTGCTATTATTTATATGTATGCATATATAATCAACATTGAGATAGGAGGCCCTACCCTGTCAACAGGATCTTCCTGTATCACGTTCCACAGACAGAAATATTGCTATTAAATGTCTCTAGACCTTCAAAGACCACCGGTGGACTGCAGAAAGCAGATTAACCCAGATCTTGGTTGTGGTGATGATCATAAGGCAGACATATTTCCATGAGGTAGAAAAGCAGTTGAATTCCTCATTATACCACTCCAGTGGCATTAGCACCACTAACTACTAACCCTGAATGCTATACATGAGAAGAAACGTATTCCCAGTGTTATGAAACCCCTGAGAGCATATTCCCTTTCTGTCTTCTTGGCATCTAGTAACAGCAATCCACTATCAGATTGATTTATTATTGCTCTGAAGACAGTAAAAATGCAGTTGTTCAACCACCCAAGAAATCACACCTAAACAGTTCCTATCAGCTTTTGTTACCACCACAAAATCACATTCCTCAATTTCATCATCGGTGAAGAACGAAGACTTTTGCCATCCTTATTTTGAGCAAGGCAACTTAAAAACAGGATGTGGAACAGTGGAGAAGTGCTTTTGTTGAGCAGATGCAACTATGAAATAAACTATATATTACACAAAGATTATTATACAAAGATTCTGGAAAGCTTAGGATCAATTTGTACTGCATACGAAAACTTTGACTACTTCCTCTATATAAACATGAGCTAAATTTCAGTATAGATTATTGCTTATAAGTGCCAACACAAACTGACTCATCTAGTCCTCCAAGAGACATGACAGACATGCCACTATTGTCATACCTACAATTTTTGATAAACTAGAAAGCTTAGAAGCAACACGAAGTGATATAGGAAAAATATTTTTAAGTTCTGCTGTATTCCTACAGGAGGGTTTTACTGTTAATTTCAGCTAGAGATATTTCACAGAAATTATGGAATCATTTAAGTTGGAAAGGTCCCTTAAGATCATCAAATGAACCATCCACATAATGCTACCAAGTTCTCTGCTAAAGCACGTCTCTTAGCACCATGTCCAAACCTCTCTTAAACACCCCCCAGGGACTGGGACTCCACCACCTCCATGGGCAGCCTGTTCCAATGCCTGACCACCCTTTCCATAAAAAAATTCTTCCTGGTATCCAATCCAAATCTCCCCTGGGACATGTGAGCCATTACCTCACATCCTATCATGTGTCACCTGAGAAAAGACCAACACCATCCTCACTACAACCTCCTCTCAAATAGTTGTGGAGCGATAAGGCCTCAGCCTCCTCCTCTTCAGATTCAACAACCCCAGCTCCCTGTTACTCCTCGTAACTCATTTTCTAGTCCTTTCATTACTCTTCTCCAGCTTCATTACTCTTTGCACGCACTTGAGCAACTGAATATCCTTCTTGTGGTGAATGGCCCAAAACTTGACACAGCACTTGAGGTGCAGTCTCACTAGTGCTGAATACAGATGGAAAATCAATTTCTTCGCCCTGCTGGCCATACTATTTCTGGTGCAGGTCCAGATGCCGCCGGCCTTCTTGACCACCTGGGTATGGTGCTGACTTGTGTTCAGCCAGCTGCCAACCAGCACCCCCAGGTCCTTTTCTTCCAGGCATCTTTCCAGCCACTCCTCCCCAGGCCTATACCACTTTATGGGGTTGTCATGACTCAAGGGCAGCAGCCAGCATTTATCCTTGTTTAATGCCACAGATCTGGAGGCAGTACATCAATCTAGCCCATGCAGATCCCCCTGCAGAGCCTTCCTGCGCTCAAGCAGGTCAGTGCTCCTGCCCAACTTAGTGTTGTTTTCAAACTTACTGAGGACACAATTGACCCTCTCATCTAGATCACAGATAAAGAAGTTAAACAAAACTGGCCCCAGTACCGAGCCCTAGGGAACACCACTTGTGACTGCAGCAAATCTGATTTAATTCCATTCACAACAACCCTTTGCACTCAGTCATCCAGCCAGCTCCCCACCTAGCAAACAGTACATCCATGCGAGCCATGAGCAGGCAGTTTCTCTGGGTGAAGGCTGTGGGAAATAGCACCAAATGCCTGGCTAAACAAAAGACTTCCTATCATTCTTTCTTTGAAATCTTTATATATGATTAACACCATGAGAAGTAGTTACACACTGTAGAAAATTCAGAACATTCTTTTATGAAAAACAAAACAAGAAAAAAGCCACAGAACCTAAACAGATTTTATAAATGACTATCGTTTCTTACAGGTCTGCAATAAGGAAGTTCAACAGCACTGGGAACTCAAAGTTCTAACGAGATAAAAATAATTCACATTGCCTTACAAGGCAGGGATATTTTATTAAAATGCGCTCTATAAGGTTTAAGAGATTGTGACATACATCAACAACTTTATTATACAATAAGAATGTATTTATTCTTATAGCCACTATTCTTTTATTCTGTAATAAATTTAACACCCAGAAGGTGTCCAGAAAACACTGAATTTGGCAACAACTAATTAAGAACAAATAAAAATATTTTCAAAATGGTACTCGATCACCCTGTCGTATTACCAATTTAATGTGCTTTCTGCAATAGTGAAGCTAATAGACCTATGACAGTTTGCAGATAAATGAGCACAAATTTATCAAGCAAAGTTTAGGGAAGACAATTTATAGCCAAGACTGTGACAGAAATACTATGCATGTTTCTCATGATTACATTCTTAAAAATTGTGCTGTAAAGAACTGGAAAAAGTTCAGGTAAAAATACAATAATAGTCAAAGTAAGCAAATCTCACCAGTGAAATATTTAAGTAGTAATCTAATTTCAGCACTCAAGAAAAGATTTAGGTGTGATGTTATCAATGTCAGAACACCACCTTGAACAAAGAAGAGCTTTCTGTTAGTACACAGCCCTTAAATCTAGCGGAAAGAGTTACACGAAGTGACAGCCAGATGGAAGATAGAACAAATCATGTAAGGCAACACATTTTTACATGAGATGTAACTACAGATGGAGGGGATGTTTTCTGAAACCTTGTAGTCAAGAAGGGTCAAACTTCTGAAAGGTGTTTTGGCCTAAAACTCTGCAGCCTACCTGGCTGATCACAAAGAACAGACTATGGTTGTCAGAAGGCAGACATGGGAATAATCAAACACACACAAAAAAGTAGGCATGTGTTCGCTGACAAAACGTTTGGCTGCTACTGGCATTTCTAAGAAGCTGGGTAGAAAAAAAAATAAGTGTGACATAACATGCCAGAACTACCCGAGTTCTTTTTTTCAAATCCTCAAAACCAAAACCAGAAATAAAGCCCACTAACCCACACACAATTTAAAGACTGATGACTTACTTGCAGAATGAGTTTTCGTGACCATACTACACAGAGATAGGATGGTAATGATTTAGCTTTGGAGTTGAAACATTTGTATCAAAGAGGAATAAGCAGAGCCTCTCAACCAACAGTGTTTTCCAACTCTGAAGGAAACAGCACATGAGAAATTCTGTACTTCAGCTTTTTACTAAAGCTAGTGTTTAAAGAAAAAAGAACCAGCTTTCCCTCTAGTTACCGGACAGACATGGTAAAAATGGTATTAATTTGCTCTCGCATGGGGAACCGTTAAGTATAAAAGTGGGAATAAAAGCCTTTTATATAAATGTACATAAATATATGAATGGAAAAATACATTGGAGAGAGGAAAGGTGTAAAACCAATGATTTCAGGAAACAATAATATACAAGCACTAAGGAACCAAAGCACAGATCTACAGATTGATCAAGGTAAAAAAAAAACTCAGAGGTTCATAAACACAGGAAATTGTTTCTGTACACTCAACACTTTGATGTAATACTAGCGGAACAGTGATGCAAATAAGGACTGTTTTCTCTCCGTCTCATTTGACAACACCTCCTTTCCATGCGAAATGTCCAGCGTAACAAGTGAACTGCATCTGAAAAAGTTACTGAAATGTTTTGCTGAGGTATATAAGCTTAATAAAGAAGAAATGTGAGGAGTCCTGTACAGCTTGGATACTTCTGTGACATCTCATCAAGTTATCTGCCATCACTATCAGTACTCATCTCTAGAGTTCCTACATCGTTTGTAAACATCTCTTGTACTTTTAGTGTCTGCTAATAAACTTTTTTCTTTCTTTTTTGGATATCTGCCAAAAAATACCAAAAACTGAAGTGTCTTAAAGGTGTTTTTTTTTAATGCAATTGTTTATTAAAGGGAGTAAGATGGGACATCTTTAAGAAACTACCGGCACAACAGTACTGGTTGAAAAACAAAAGTCACTGTCAGAAAATCACAGACATAAATGAAACACCAGCACAGTGCTTCAAGACCCCTCTCACCACTCGCCCTTGGCACACTGCTGTCTCAGGAGCCGTACTGGCGGTAGGAAAATGATTTGTAAAGTAATGGAAAAATGTCGGGCTTTTATTTTTGTTACAGATGCAAGCATATTCTTAAATATTTTTGCTTTCTTTGGATATTTCTATGCAGTAGGACAGAGATGAAGAAGCAGGCACAGCACTGTTGCTGCAGAAGAGGGATCCTTTGGTCATGGATGCAGAGATCTCAGAGGCAGCTCTGGGGCAGTACTGGCAAGCATCCATTTAGATCCTGCCAGCACCAGGATCCCAACGCGTGGGAATAACTATTACAGAAGATCTCTGCTTGGGAGATGTACGCTGGATGTCTTTCATTTAGCACTTAACTGGAATGTATAAAAAATATCCTCCCGCAAAAGAACCACTGTTCTGAAGAAACTATTTTAAACTTCATTATAATGAATGAAGATGAAATTTTAATCACAGGCCTGGAAAACTGGCTTTTGCCTAAAGAATAGTAATAATTACCAGATTTCATTCAATATGAGCAAACAGAAGACTGTAATTTGAAATGGCTAAATTGCCACTAGCTTTTTACTTTCAGTATCACTCAGTTAAGACAAAAAAGGGAATGAGAAGTTGAATCATTTAAAATACTTAGTAGGTGGCCTAAACTCTAGATTTCCTTCATTAAAAACAGTCAGTTGTAGCTATGAGTCCAGGAGAGTTCAGTTGAGAAAAGAGATTTAAGAACACAGAAGTAGTATCAAACAGAAAGGTGATGAAACCAGACAGATATCAGCACAAAAATAACAAGTCTTAAAATCTCTCAGAGTCGCTTCAGGAAAGCAAGAAGTTTTGGAAAAATTCCCAGGTGAAAGGACTAAAAGAAGATACAGAACAACAGAGTAAGCCCTTAGAAGGAAGAAAAGGAAGTTAATGGTGCAGAGAAGACTACTGTTTTGCAAAAAGAGTAAAACAATACAAGAGCATACTTCAGAAGTTAGTGGAGATCATCTGGGACTTGAGGTGAGCTTGTTTTCAGTCTAGAAGTAACTGATTTAATGAACATATGCTAACAAGTGTTAATCAGCCTTTTAATTTGCATTTAATGCGTTTAAAAGAGCTGGCTCTGAACATGTTTTATTTGCCAATGTTCTTTTTGCAAACTACAATGGAAATTCCAGAAGACCAACATCATGCTGAAAATGGGCAACTATCTTGGAATAGCAAGCTGCATGTTCCAGGTACATACAAGCTCATTAACCTCTCTTAAACCCCAAACCAAGCAACAGGAAAGCTGATGGGATTCAATTAAAAATTATTAAAGGTCTGAAATTCAATTAACAACAGTCAACAGTTTTAGGAAATCAGTTTTCATCAAACAAGCACGAGCTCATCTTCTGATGAGATTAAAAATTTTCCTGAGAGAGGCAACAGCAAATAGGTAATAAAACTTCCATAGTGTACTTGGTTTTTCTATATGACACACCTCTGTATTATAACTGGCACCATAAGCTTTCATTAGAACACACATTACATGGATTAAGAACTATTCAGCTGCTGCATCTACAACAGCGAACTATGGCGACCATTAATTAAATAGTTATAGTATTGATTACATAAGAGATAGGGAGAAGCAGATCTCTATAGGATCACCAGCTTGCTGGAGTGCTGCAGTACCAAAGGTGGATCCAGGCACAAGTTGGCAGTCACTCTCTTTAAAGCCCATTACCCTTGCCACAGAAAGCAGCTAAGGACCTGCAATTTCTCTCTGGTGATTCCATAAGATTTACAATTAGTATTTGGCTTACTGATCATTAAATAACTCTTTTTCTCTCCCCCACTCCCCCCACTACTATTGTGGTGATAGCATCAAATTTGAGGTTTAAGGGCTAACACTCATGACCACCAATTCCCATCTGTGCTGGGTTAGCGAGTTTTTAATTTTTTTGTGATCTTAGAAGAATTTTCTTATTACTGTAAGGAGAACACGAGTATCAAATAAATAAATAAATATAATCACATTCTTGCTGCTCCCTCAGCACAAAGCATCCTCCAAGTTAGGACATGCCCTCTCCTTGTTCTGTATGGGAAATTACTATATAGCAAGACATGCAAGGCTTAAAGACAAAGTTATACTGAGGAACTCTAACTCAGGATAGGTAAAAAGAAAATTGTATGTAGGTCTGGTACACAGGACGAGCTTAAGTGTCACCACACTGAGGAGTTACTTAAACCATAAAGAAAAAATACTCAAGCATCTGCATTTTTGCATGTGAGAGGGTGTCGCATCTAACTTGAGCTGATCTTTGGGCTATCTATGGCCTAGGCAGCTTCTTATCATCACAGGAAGTAGGAGCGTAAATGAGCACAAGAGATGCTTGAACACTTAGCAGATACATGTGGTCACTCCAAAAGAGAAACCTGGGTTTTGTCACATGGTATTTACTGCCTCAACAGAAGTATACACAGATAAAATTGGAAGATACACAGGAAAACTGACAGATTGCAGTTATTGTCCTTTAGAGCTGCATGCAGTGGGCCGAGGTCTAAAAGATGCAACAAGAGGGAAGGCTTATACACAAAACCACCAAGCCTTCCTCATACTTTTTTTGGTCACCACCATAGTGCAGTGAAGCACCCTACAACACACAGCTTTTGTGAGGGTCAAGGAGGTAACCTTGACCATATGTGAGGATACCAGTTCCTCCACTGTATTTCTGTTGGATGTAAATAAAAGTTTGTTTATTCAGATCAGGTAATTACTTTCCACATTTTACACAAACACTTGATGCATTATCACAACAGAAATGCATTTTTTTCATAAAATAATTTTAGACTGTGTTTATATATATATATATGTACAAAGTCTATATAAAGGAGCTTAGAATTACAATTTGGATTTTGATTTTAACTAGTTAATTTATGTTGGAACTTATTCTTCATACAGATCTTTGAAGAGGCATAATTACATTTTCTGGCATTCCAATTCCAAGAAAAACTGCAGAAAGGCCTATTAATTTAAATATTATCCTTTTCCATTTGGTTATAACCTTGTTTGACTGCCTGCCATTCTGCTATCGTCAATTTCCATGTTTTATTGCAGCTAAGCAATAGGTAACACAGTAATGAAAAAGGGACAAAGAGATCTATTAGACAACACTCGTGCAGAACCTGAAATACAACTACATGAGCAATGACCATGACATTTCTAAGGGAACTTCTTCGGTTTCTAACAAGTTCAATCCCAAATTCTGATTTTTCTGTTGAGTTGGTATTTTCCACAGAAAACTGAAGCAGAATGAGTTTTTCTTACATAAGAGTTTGCAAAGCATAGGTAAAAAACCAAACGAGTAAAAAGACCCCCAAAACACCTCCATGTACATTGTTCTGTTAACTACATCCAAAAGAACCAACTAGCAGTTTTTTGGGCCTCCATATGCAGACTGACCATTTATCACTACGTTTAACCTTAACCAACCATATGCAAAGCCCTTTATTTTTCAGCAACTTAATAAGTCATTAAAATAACAAAAAAACCCTCATTTAATGACTTCCAAATACATTTCTTCCAAATGCACTCAGTTTTTCAAAGTTATGTTACTTGATGATAAACTTGTGAAAAAAATAAACACAAACATAAAACAGAGCACATACTAAGCAGAAGGATCATCACATCAGACAACAGAAGCATAACCCCTTGACACTGCACACAGCCACACCACATAACCCCATTTAGGACGTGACTGAGCTTTGCTATGATAGCAATGCTGAACAACCCATTTACACCCTCGTATTTCTGAGAGGATCTGAGAGGAGAGGACTCAGCAGTTCCTAACTCAGTGAAAACACTGATCTTCAGCCACTGAAAATACATAACCTCCGACAAACTGGAACAAAAGTAAAACCTTATTTTCCTTTACATGATGTGAGAAAAATAGGTTACACACCACACCATTCTCCCCTACCCCACTCTCTCCCTCCTCCCCTCTCTCAGTCATTATCCAACACATCACTGAAAGAAAATCAAAAAAAGCACATAGAAGTATTTATACGCATTCCCAATCTGAAGCACATCAAAAACAGAAGAGGACTTACCCAACGTGTCTTTTAGATTTTTAACCAGAGAACCTTTCTTCAAGCTGTTTTTTCGCTCCACATAATTTGATGGCACATATCCCGTTTTGTTGGCCGCGTTTCTTACCCTCCACCATGTCTTGGAATCGTCTAATAGCCAAAGACGCTCATTTTTCTTGATGTCAAGTTCTTGGTCCTGCTGTGCAGTGTAATCCCACTTTGCAATAACAATAACTTCTTCTGTCATCTTTCATGGAGTCCTTCTGCAACAAAATATTAAAACACATTCACCAATCAATTATATCATGTAAGCCTTGCTCAAATTTTTCAAGCAGTTCCGAAATATGCAAGAAAGCAGAAGGGAAAAATGAGGAAGTGCTATAGAGAAAATAAATCTCAGAATGGTATTCCTTCTTTAAAAATAAGGAAAGTCATAGTGACCTTTGTTGCTTTTTCTGCCACTGAAGTATGAAAACATCTTGATAATAAAGTCTAGTCATAAGATTGCCTCTGAATGTATATGGAATATTATTCAGATGTACATTAATGCAGTGGAAGTTCTAAAACCATTTAGTTTTTGCATACAGCATTATAAAACTATGCCGAAGTTAGCACTCAAAGTTCTGATCTGAGAAAAAAAATAGCAGTATTTCCTTCCATCCTGGTTATGATACTTCATACATAAATCCTATACTCACACTCATATAGACAGATTACTTGCAAGTTTTCTGCATTTAAACAATTATCCATCTTTACTAGGAAGTTAAAAATGCTTCAGTAAGTAACATAATTCAGTGAGGAAACCTCTGCCATCAAGAGAGTACTGCTCCCATAAGCCTTGGTGCAGAATGTACTGTAAGGGGAGCACACAAGCACAGCATTTGCTTTATCTTTGCTGCCAAGACAAGACCAGCCTAGTCCAGTCCTGTGCTGGGTGGAGAATAACACCCATTGCATTCTCCTGGATCTTCCTCAATTTCTTCCCTTCACTATGCTTCTCCAGAGCGAAGATCTAGTAATCCTTTTTACTTATCCCTATAGCATGAACTATCTTTTCAGAAGCTGTCAGTTGCATGAAGACAACTGCATGCCTCCACATTTTTCTACACATCAGGTAATTACCAGAAACAATGTAGCTTTGTGACAGCCAGCAAATACAACAGTGAGCAATGTCAGTACCACTGACGTTCTAATATATTATAATGCCAAACAAAACAGAGTTAGTTTTATCCTCTACATTAGAATCATAGAATCACATGGGGGAAAAAGACCTTCAGGATTATCAAGTTCATCATTCAACCTGACCTACTGAGTCTCACATCCACGTGTCTGTTAAACACCTCCAGAGATGGTGTCCCTGGAAGTGCAACCGAATTGATGAAAGGCATGGAGTACCTCAGCTGAGGGAGCCGGGCCTGTTCAGCCTGGAGCACAGGAGGCCCAGGGGGATCTCATCAATGTCTATAAAAACCTGAAGGGAGGACACAGCTAGGCTTATTTCAGTGGTGCTCAGTGCCAGGACAAGAGGCCATAGGCACAAACTGGCACAAAAGGAAGTTCCTTCTGAACACCAGGAGCACTTCTGCACGGTGCAGGTGACAGAGCACTGCACAGGATGCCAGGAGGCTGTGGGGTCTCCTCCCCGGGGATCTCTAGAAGCCACCTGGCCACAGCCTTGGGGCCAGAGGGACCCAGAGTGCCATAACAAAGATTTTAAACACCATTACCTCACTCAGAAATCGTTCTGTTCAGCATGCAAGTTATACATACCACTTCATTCAGAAAGGGTTCCATCTGCAATCTGTAAGCACACGTGCTTTCTCCATTTCCAACGAGAAAATGCAGAGGAACATAAAGTAGTTGAAAACTCTATTTGAATATAGGCGTACAAGGCTGACAGCCCCAAGATGAATTCAGAAAGTTTTGATGTTTTGAACAAAGAAGAATAAGAACTCTGACAGTTCAAAATGCCTGCGAAATATGCAGGTAAAATTGGTATTACAAGAAAAGTCATTTTACCTTTAAAAAAAATTCCTCCCCCTAAAACAGCTATCCTGTCTGACACTGACAAAGCCATAGGAGAGCCCAAGCTTCAGAATGCAATCTCCAATAAACCGCCCTGCTTTCCGACTCACATGAAATGGGCAGATAGCCTACAAATCGATATGCTGATGTAGCCACGGGGAGATTGCAAACAAGCATGTTCTGGATGCCAGTGTTGTCAATATAATCTCTCTTCAATTTAGATCGGTTCATTTTATGCCAGCAATTGTAAAATGGTCAATTCATGCTATTCCTGGGGATACAGAGAGCATGAAGAAATAGGACACTATCAGTTAGTTGGCTGATGTGTCACTACACGTAGTTTCCAATTCTAAAAACGTTTCCACAACACAAACAGGTTAAACTTACCTACCTACATTACAAGCTATTAATTGAAAATCAGAATCACAAGGTTGGAAAGGACCTACGTGATCATCTAGTCCAACCATTCTCCTATCACCATTACTACTCACTAAGCTGCTAGTAAATAACACACTAGGCATAACATTTGACTAATGACTGACAGAACTAATAAACTTTTCTCATTCCTCTAAATCTAAGGGAAAAAAAGCAGTCCCTCATAGTAAGAGTCATCAAGCTTTTCCCCAAAGTGCTGTGCAAGGACAGAGGCACGGGAAGAAAAACATACAAACAAATGTCAGAGCTTATGACATCAACTGCATGGTCCTTGGATATTCCCTCAGGACAGGGAGGCTAAGCTACCTGATTTCCACAATTCCAGCCTGTTGTTACATAAACTTGCCACTCTGAATGAGAAATGGTGTTATGACACCAGCAGACCCTTGTGTTACAGTTTTTGCAGAAATGTAGGGGATCCAAGGTTCTCAGATGGCATGCTCATACAGAGCCCAATGCACTACTACACTACAGTGTTTGCAGTTATGCTTAATGTAGATGGCACAAGCATTCCTACCCAATAGGAGACTCCCTTTTTTATTAAGAGTTAAAATGTACCATACATCTGCAGTTAAACATCTGCCTACTTAAAGCTGTACAGATGTGTACAGAGGATTTTTTTTTTTTTTTTTTTTTAATGTGAGGGATCAGGGTTGAACTTCTTAAAATTACTTCCTTATAGTTACTTCATTCAAGTGGTTCCACGAAGGACAATACAGTTCTTCCTGTGACATTTGCAGAGCTAACATTTCCTTGTATGTGAATAAGGACACATTTGTTCTCTGGGGTGGGGGGGCAGTAGAATTAAGTTTTGAAATGTTTCTGCCACACAGCAGAAAACAAAGGATTAGAAGCAATGACATAACTAGATCTGCAGTAAACATAAGGAACCAAAACTATTACAATCTTCTGAAGCATTCAAGCACTCCATATTAATTTGACATGCATTCAGATTATGAAAATTCCTCAGTATATTGCTTTTAGACAGCACAATCAAAAATACTGCAGTTCCTGCAGACTCTATGTTAACATCACTCTTCTGTATCAAGAAAACCCATTTCTGCTAAGAGGGCGCAAGCTTGTGACATGCTTCTCCTCATAAAGTTCAGAAGTCCTAACAGTGAAAGACCAAACCTTCTCCTCACATCAGGTATGAGAGTATCTCACACTTTGAAAAGCACCAAGGAAAAGCTTTGAAAAAACTATGCAAGCTTTGGGGTATATCCATACTTTCAGCCTCTCTTCTGCAAGCATTTCCTTCATTGCTAGCAGTGCCAGTAAGCTGATTTGTTCTACCAGTATTGTACATGTGAAGATGTCGTAACTAATCAGTTACAAACCACAAAAGTTATATGCTTTTACTGTGTGAATATTAAAAGACTATAAAAGTTAAAGCCAAGCTTGTTTACCAGTCGAGGTCTTTTGGAGATTGTATCAGACCATATCTAATAATAAAAATGAGTGGTAAATGGCAATGCTTCCAACTAGATGGAAACATACATACAGTTCAGGCTTACACTCTGAAACATGAGTGCCACCAGGCAAGCTTTAGTCATAACCCCCGACGCAGCTGCAAAAGAGTCCATAAATAAAAGCTAGTTATTCTCCAAAACTTAGGCTGTTTAAACTTGATTTCTCCAGAAAATATGTAGTATTTCACAGAATCACAAAGGTTGGAAGAGACCTATGAGACCATCTAAGTCCAACTGCCTGCCTACCATCAACGTTTCCCCACTAAACTACATCTCTCAGTACAACATCTGAATGTTTCTCAAACACCTCTGGGGACAGTAACTCAACCACCTCCCTGGGCAGCCTGTGCCAGCACCTGACCATTCTTTCAGAGAAGAAATGTTTCCTAACGTCCAACCTGATATTTTCTTCTGGAGATTATAGCTAGAAGTTAAAAGTTAAGTAAGGAGAAAGTGAAAACAAAACTGAAAGCATTGCTCTGCAGGAGAAAACTCACCATTATGTACTGCGCTAGAATGACAAGTGGTTTTATTATGGTGACCTCAAGCAACTCCACTGTGATGGCAGTTTCATTAATGTTATCAGTACTACTATGGAAGTTCCAGGGCATCTTTCTACTACCTTCTGTATCTAAGGTTCACGGAGGCAGCAGTTAACTTGAAAGGTAACATCTGCACTGTGCTTCACCAGAACAACCACTAACAGGTAAAACCAAAGATAAAATAACTCAAAAGTGAAACACTAGCAGCACAATGTCTTGTGATTCTTAAAGTGCTGCAGATCTTTAAATGAAGACAAGACTTGAAGTGTAAATGTCACGGAAAATGTCTTTAGGTGGAAATTTATTTTGAAAGAGTTATTTAGCTAGAAGTAAAAGAGCAGCTTCTGGCTACATCAAAATACATGCCTCGGGGAGGAAAAACAAGAAAGGAGATGGAAAAAAATGACTTACCGAGAGTGAATTTCTCATTCATGCATAAAACAAGTTACCAAAACTTTCACTCTGTTCCAAAATACAGATTTTTAAAGTCATTTTCCAGAAAAACTGCACCAATACTAGGAACACCTGTGTGCAAGGACTGGACTGAGCTCAGACATTTCAGCCACTTCGCTTCTCCATCCACCTGATGGTTCTTTGTTAGGAGACAAGTCCTATCTTTAGCACTACTCCAGAAGCCCATGTGCAAATGTTCTAACACAAATACATCCTTTGGGGAGAGAAAATGGAAATTGTGCCAGGGTAGGAAGGCAGTAAACAACAGCTCAGCGAAGGGAAGTCAGTTACAGACTGCACTGAAAGGATGCTCAAACAGGTGAGGGACCCTACAACAAAACAACACAAACAATATTTCAGAATATTTATGTAAGCTTAAATGTAGAGAAACTTTATTTGCTTCTACAAACTTGTAAAACTGGTAGTGATTTTTCATACACAATCAATTACTTGCTCAGTTGATAGTACTTACCATATAAAATTTTCCAGTATTGTTACACAGATCTCATTTTCTATTGAGATCACCAAGTCTCATCAGAAACGTTTCTTTCCAGGAAGGAATAACACGTTTATTCCATAAATACAGACCCCTCCAGCATTGTGTATAATCTGGGAGCTTCTCCTGCAAGCTAACACCAGCTCCACATGCCACCAGCTGAATGCCCTGTCCCAGCAGGCAGCAAAGCAGCAACTCCTCCTGCCTGCAGGAGTAAGGCTCAGGGCCGCGCCAAGGACGAGCTTAGAGCGGACAGTGAAGAGAGGAAACAAAGCTGAGCTTTGAAGACTCTCTAAGCAAAGTACTTGCTCTCCCTGTTCACCATTTATTTCACAAAATGAAATGTTGCTGAAAAAATGACTGACAGTAATGCCTGAAGTTTAATCCCTCACCAAGGGAACAAGCAGAAATTCTATTAATAGGAGGTGACAGTGCACATAACAGACTTCTGGAATTGGATGTATTCCTAAGACACACTGAAAGAAAGGTAATAACTTAATTGATATGGAAGCTTTTAAGTGACACTGATGTACATAAGATGTAATTACTATACAGTATTTAGTTTATTCTCTTGGGAGAACGAAAAGATAGCTAATGGCATACAAGAGCCTCCTCTAAGATCTGAGGGCCGAACAACCTCTCCTTCTCCTAACACCAAACTTCAAAAATCAAACCGGGCTTTGAGCTCTGCAGTCTGGGCTGCTGAAGGCCCTGCCACCTGCTGCCCCCTTACTTCACCTTTCACAGGCTACAGCAAACGAGCAGCATTTGGCCTTCTACAGCAACACAGCTGTGGAAAACAAAGTCTTTTTCCATCAGGGCCACTTTTATAGTGAGTGAATAGGATTACTGAATTCAGTAATTAATGAAATAACTCATTAGATCCCTTCATGTGAAATGCACTTGAAGGTCTGAAACTTTTCTATTGATGAAGATGCAGTCTATGCTTCTGCTTCAGGTCTGATGGTTTGTTTCCACTTACAGATGTTTTAATTGTTGTTTGTGCATGGTTGTTTGTTTTTAATTGTTTTTACTATTATTTTTAAATGCACTTGGAAGAACAGCTTTGACAAGCAGAAAAGAAAATCTCTTTAAAAACAATAAACAAATTTGCTTAATTTATAGCAAACAGCAGCAGCCCTTTGTTGAAACTGGTAAAAGCCCTTCCGTGCTCTGTTGCAACAGCTCTTTGCTGAAGCTCAGACAAATGATGGTGGATCACACAAAGGTCACCTTTTCTAACTGCTTCTGCAGTTCAACACTTTAATATGGCAAATAATGTGTCAATCGATCTCAGGGGATATATTTATTTGGAAAGAGGTCACTACACCAAAAATTACAATACGGATACTCCTCCCATCTCCACCTTTAAAGAAAGTGTCAACTAAATAACTGCAGTGACCAAAGATTCACTGTCTGGCTATGCAATTTTAAGGTGTCAAACAGATACCTACGTAGAAAAACCTGCAACAGGATAGAACAGAAATCATGATAAAGATTCAGTTCTGACACTCTGATAGAACTCGGCTCAGCAACCTTCAGTGTTAAGCTTTAAATTCAAGAACTGACACTGAGCATTGAACAACAGACACAACTGGAAATTTAAAATTGATGGATGCATTCTATTTATCAAAGGGAGAGTGTTCAAGCTGAGCCTTCCCTCCAAAGATCTCTTTTCATGTTTTTAAATCAATGACTGAGAAATAGAGGACTTCTGAACGCTTATGGATCTATGTACTTAATGAAAGTATTATCATATAACCACACATAATAATAATATCAATAGTAAATATATGTATATAAATAATCTCATCTACATGCATACATATATTTCTCACATGCATACATGCACACACATTTCACTGGGAATCAGATACAGTGTTCCTAGAATACTATCTGAACACACAGTATATGAGAACAAAAAATACATCCAAAATTTAAGGGGGCTTCAGACTGAGAATAGAAGACATATATATACATACACACATACATATATACACACCCACATACATATACACACTCAACATTGTACACTGTACTGGTATTACAACTAACACATCTGAACGTCCTAAAGTTGCTGACTTTTAATAGCAAATGTGGTAATTAATTTGGAGTACTTCAAAATAACTTCTCATTAGGACACAGTGACTACTGAGCTAGAAGTGAGTAATCACACTGTGCTACATACAATTTGTACACTAAATTAGATATACTCACAAACAATAGAAGCTGATGTTGATATTAAGGAGGTCAGTTTTCAAAAGCTGAAAACAATGATGAATGGAAACTGTGAAGAGTAAGTGTGAACAAAAACGTAAATAAGTTATCAGCTATGAAAGAAGAATGTTTTATTACATTTCCTGAACTACTCTCACAATTTTGCATTTATGAAAGAAGCAGTATATGGTTAAAAGGATATCCTGTTTAAAATTAAAACAAAAAAAAAAAAGAAGAGCAAAGAGCACAAGAGAATTGCTGCATTTCTTCCTCCCTCTGATTCTTCTTTGCTTTTTTTCTTTTTTTAAAGAAAAACCTGATAGAGACAAGCACAAGTCAGGAAATGCAAACTGAAGTATCAAAAGAAGCTAATTAAGAACTATAAAACACTATTAAAGTATGTCTGGCATAAATTAAACATTACCAATAGAATATGTATAAAATACAAAATTAAGTTTCTTGTAAAAAAAACCATTCAATATCTATTTCTGCACTACGGGATTATCTTACAGTGACAACTATTTTCTGTTCTGTCATTAACTAGGGTAGTAAAAATAACGAGTATAATTAAACACTTAATCTTCAAATGCACCCTAAGATAGCAGAGTTGCCCACAAAGCTTTTACAGTTTTCAGTATTAACTCTGAGCAAAATTTGGAGCTATAAAGAAGTTTTGGAGAATTACAGCTGTGCCACTAATCTGAAAGTGTAAATGGAATGTCCTTGGTAACACTATTAAGTAGTCAGCCTAACTCTAACTCTAGAAAAATAAGGGAGAGAAAGAACTCTCCATCCCTCCCCCCCCCAAAAAAAAAACACACACAAAAAACAAAACAAAACAAAAAAAACCAACAGACACAGCCTGCTAACAGATTATGGATGAGTAGTTGGTAATTGATAAAAGGGTTTCCAAGAGGACAGGCATGATGATATAAACTATATATATATATTTAATATATATTTTTCATTTCAGCTCTTGGTAGATGCACAGACCTAAATCAAAGTCCACATCTGTGAGGAACGAATTAACCAGCAGCTGAGTGGCAGATCCAAGGATCAACCTCCCAGGAAAGTTCAGCAGAGAACAGGAATGCTTCTAGCTGGTTCCAAGACATTTGCTCTCAGGTACAATAGTACTCAGTTTCCTCTTGAGTCACTTTGAAAACAAACAGTAATTACAGACAAATATTTGAGGGAAAGCGATACAACCTGGTGGACTGGTTAATTACATTTGAGATTCTTTGGCCTGTGCACATCAAAGGTCCGCTTCTGGTCAACTCTAAGGGCATTACATGTACTACTTCTTTTTTCCCCAATGACAATTCTTACTAAAATAGAAGTGAGCTATGCAACTTCAAAACCAGTGAAGGATTAATCTTAATCAACCAGTAACTTAAAACTACACCAGCAACGTAACGTTATCTTGATGCTATCAAGAAGCCTGCCCCCACACATCTCAAACACTTTCTCATCATCTTCTAATGTTTAATGACACAATGTTGTGAGGTTTTGGTTTTTTGTTTCTTCAAACAGATGCCTTTAACAGATTTCAACTATTGTTTGATTCTCTCTGCTCTACAATATATCTGGTATTTCAATCTCTAATACAACTGCAGCTACAATGTAGTGTCTTACATCTTGAGTTCCAAAACTACAAACAGGAAACCTCAAGACTAGTTTGGTGGTAACGAATTTCTGCTTAGCTCCAATAGAGCACAAAAGTTAAGCTTGTTTTCTGTCTTATAAGTGGTTTAGAAGTCTTTAAAAAAAAAAAAAAATGTGCAAAGGACTAAAGAAGAATACAAACTAAAAACACACAAAATGTTCCTTCCTGCCAAGGAGTCAATACAGTTTTTTACCAAAAAAAAAAAAAAAAAAAAAAAAACAGAACTCACTTACATACATTCAAATAAAAACTTGCATAAAAACGTATTTGTAAAAAGCTTCTCACTCAACATTTTCATGAAGGCTATCCCATGAATTAACCTGTTCAGGTGAAGTTAGCAGGGATGGGTTCGAGTCATCTCTTAGTAAGTGAACTCACTGTTTAGGAAAGAGAGCAGTTCTAATGTCAAAGCATGCATCATGTAAGCACATGGCCCATGGCCCTAACAATACCTCCAATGAATTCAGCCACCATTGTGCTGGGTTCCAGCCCTCCAGGTCCCACCCAAGCACCAAGGTGTTACCCAATGTTTGCTGGGTTGGCTGAAAGGCCAATGAGGTGCACGGTGGATACTGACGGTGTACACTTATTCATGCCTTGCCTCTTCTGACCATTCTTGTAGGCCACAGTCACCTCAATGCCACAGCTGTCCACTTCTCAGACTACTGCTGCTTTGCAGTTTGAGGAACATGGTGTCAGAAGTTGATGTCGACAAGAAAAGGAAGCAGTACTTCCACAACAGTAATTCTCCAGAATGTATTATTAGATAAGAATAACATGGCTACCATTTATTTGAAAAAGCAGCAGATTAAAGTGTTAACTTAGCCGACATCCTCTCTAATGGTAGAATAATCCTCCGTAATGTTACAAGGCAGGCTGCTGTAGCAACAATGAACACACGCTTGAATTCTAGCCTCTTATTAATATATGCAATAATGCCCTAATTGTACATGACGTTCACTCAGTTTCATGCTGTAACCTTCACACCATCTTCACAATTTCAGATTTTTTCTCCAATTAGTGGTACTGTTGTGACCCAAAATGTCCTGGTCTGAGGCATTTCAAGATACAATGCATAACCAATGTGATACTCTTACAAACACACTGTCTTTCTTATTTACATAAGTACCCATCTGTTTAAGGAAGTTAAGTTTTTAAAAATCTTTTGATGTCTTACTTAAAAAGAAAGATATTTCTATACCCTTTCTGGAACAGCATGCCTATTATCAAGAAGGCAGTGTTCATTTTTAGCTTCTGACAGATGATTTAAATTTATAATTTCAAAGGATAAAAAGCTGATATTCCGCAGGAACAAGTTGGTATTATATTAACGCATGTTAAAGTTTAGCAGCACTAGTTCAGAGCCTTACAACTTACCTCAGCTTAAAATAATATAAGTTATAGAGAAAGCATTCTCACAGGTCTTAGCTAAGCTGGAACAGAAAGTGCAAAGGGTTTATGATAAAAATTGGTCTGAAGTGTTTTCCTACACATGGGATTACTATTAAGAAATTGCCTAAGGACAATCTTCAGGGATTTAAAACAAGCAAACCCCAGATCACAACAACAAAAACAAAAAAAAAAACATATTTCAGCTTGGCATTTTTGTATTTCTCCCCTTTTTTCCTTCAGAAATTTGTATTTACTTGTATTTTTAATGCATTTGGAAATCAGGACAAAGATTAACAAATAATACTGGCAACCGTCTAGAAGACAGAAAATGCTGAGAGAATTTTGTAATTAGATGGCTTGGCTTTATTAGTACTTCATCCAACACAGATGGTATTTTTGGAAGAAGGCATTTCTCCATATCTTCAACACTACAAATAATTGCATCTTCTCCTGTCGAACACAATGAGATTAAGTTACCTCTGGTCTTAGTCTGTTGCAAAAGGAAAAAAAACAAAAACAAAACACAATGTCTGACAATGAAGCACTTCCAACAGCAGGTAGCCAGTTCACATAATTTCCTACTCATCGCTTCCGCTCGCTCCACCTGCCTTCAGAGCCCAGTCCTGCACCTCCTCCTGTGAGGCCCGGACACAGCGAGCTGTGGGGCCATCTCCTCTACTCCCCAAAATGCTCTGTACAGATGCAACTGGTCTATGGTGACTTTTTCCATGATTAGTTGAGAACTTGCACACCTTGTTTTGCATGCACTGTCATCAACATTTATTTTTTTATTTTTTTATTTTTTTTTTTACATTCTGGATAGTAAAGGTGAATCCTATAATCAACAGAGAAGACATCTTCAGACCTTTCAGCTGCAAGCAGCACAAGGTGGGCTTGGATAAGAAATCTTTTTTTGGCTGCAGAGTAAACCAAGCAGAACCCCAACCTCTGCCTCACACCCAGGTAAATACAGCAACAGACACAGGAGAAAGAAAAAAAAAAAAAGCAGTTTTTCCTGAATTCTTTTAAAAGCACTTTCAGAGAAGATGCTGAGCTAATAACCAGCTCAACTGCACTCAAGAAAACTTCTGGGGGAAAGAAAGAAAACATTCAAGATTGCATCTCTCCTCTAAAACAGCTGCAGCGATGAATGGCCTGATCTCAGTGTTGCTTCATGGTTGTTTCTACTAAATCAGAGATATGAAGAGGCTTAATGACTACTGGTGTTTCCTTGGACTGTCAACTCCCCATTCTTCCTAGCAGACTAGGCTTAAGCCTACCTACACATTTGGAGACACAAGAAAACCAAGGTCAAGATAGAAAATGGGAAGATTCTAGAAGAACACAAACACCTATAAGTGTACAGACAAGACAAAATGGCAAACCATTTTACACTGACCAACAGGCTCTTACAAAAGCAGAGTGACAAGAGTCCAACACACAGAATCACAGAGAAACAAACACCCTAAGTCGACATCTAGGGAGCATTATCTACATGATAGATGGATGAAACACGCTCTGTGTAATAACAAAGCAAGCTTACTGCTACTCCTTCACTGATGGTCTCACTTTCACTTCAGCCGTCCTTCTTGCCTTGAAATTAAAAGTCAGCCACTCATGACATGGTGAGCGTCATGAAATTTTATAAAGGAGGCATTCTTGAATTCCATGAAGGATTCAGAAAGCGTTTGCATAATCTGTTTTCATTGTATCTTCCCTTTCCCTACCTCAAACATTCAGCAGTGTGTATGAATTATATTTCATTAGAAGTGCTAGTACATTTGTGCACTGTATAAGCAAAGAACAGTCCTCAAACATAAGAAGTATAACCTTGATCTTACACAGAAGGACAAAGCTCAGAATCACGGTAGATTGCTACACTTTACAGCTAATCCCTTGAAACACTGCTACCTACTTTTCCGGGGATTTCACTTTAAACTGTCTATAAAGTGCTGAAAATAAAATTGAACTGTTGACCTTCTGTTCCCCAACAGAAAAATCATATATTTTATATATTTTTTTAAACTACAAAGAAGAAGAGATGCTTGTTCAAGTTCAGAAACGCATTTATTCCTAACAATCAAGGCTGTTTAAGGAAAAAAAGAAAGCACTGTTTATTTCTAGACAATGTTCACTTGACACTTTTCAGCAATTTATCCATCACATTACAAATTTAATTTACTGCATGACAGTAGGAAATTCTGAAAAATACATATATTAAGAATTGCTTTAACTTTCTAGTTCAGAGACCTAAGCACTTAAAGGCCCTGTTCAGACTCTGTTCCTATAAACTTTCCAATTTGCTGTTATTTCAAATACCAAATAAATTCTTACACTTACAGATTATTATTTACTAGGTCACTTGGAATAGAATTTATATTCTACACTGAAAGACGCATGTGCATAGAAAGGTGAGAGGGAACAAATGCTTCTCTATTTAAAATGTCATGCAGAAGTTTACCTGAACTCAGGGTAAGCCTAACAACTATCGACAAAATCTAGGAGGGAGTTTCTTCAGCAGAAAACCACTTTCCAGAAGTGGGGGTCTTTGAATGCTACAGGTAAAAATAACCACCAGACACAAGATATCTTCATTCTTGCCTCTGTGCTTGTGTGTGTAATCAAAGAGGCAGCTTGAAACATGTGGCGTTCGATTTAGTCAGATTTAGTTACATTTATTCCTATTTAAATTTATGTATCTTCCTGATGAAAATCACACCAGATATGGTCACTCAATACCTAGAGGTATACCTAGAGGCGGCGCAATTCAAAATGAAGATATTTTCCAGCATCTTCTATTGATATGTAACAGCCTCACAAGTCACTTACTGGTGAAATCAATGACTGCTGCACTGATGCTACACAATTCAAAAAGCAGGAGCCAAGGTAAGAAAGGGTCACCCAAGTCTCCCCCTAAAATTGTCTACTCCTCTTTAATCTGACAAACTTCTCAGAGTCAAACTGAGATCCCTTCTTAACACCCCCAACATACAAATGCAGATGAAACTCTCTAAAGCTTCACCTTTCCCAGTAAAACAGGCCTCAAGCCAATCTATCCTACCTATCTTCAAAATCATTTACATTTAAGTCAAGACTGTGCTCTTGGCCTGGAATGTTGGCAGCATTCATTTCTTTTAACAAAATATTTCTTACGTATCTTCCTCCAGCTTGAGTGAGTGTCTCTCAGATAAAAGCAGTACTTGTGAATGCTCTACCACATGACTACAGCAGGAAGTCTCTGTTAATTCCCCTAAGGGGAGGGGTACGTGCTTACACCAAAAAGAAATGCCGTTCACAGAACGGGACAGAGAACAAGGACTTTATTTTTTCTAATTTATAAGTGTTTCTGCAAAACACGCTCCGTAGAACACAGATTTCCATAAGCACACTAAGGAGATGCACTTTATTCTGAACTCTTACCTTGCAGTTCAGCTGCTCTAACACTGCTTACCCAGATAAGGGTAAGCGAGGAAGTCATTGCATGGCTGTTAGCCCTAACATGATTTTCCACTGCACTAGAGCTGCTGCTCCAGAAAGTACGCTTCTGAAAGTAAACCTGACTTTTCCCATAGAAACTGTTACCCAAAACCAAGAAAAAGTAAACTACTCTCAACTCCAGTGCTTCAACAGAAGTGATCTTTTCCCTAAATCCCCTTCTATCGTTTTATCTTCTGCCAGAAATTTCTCCACAGCCCACTTTTCTGAACAAAATCTGTCTGCAATAAGCAAATCAGTTCAAAATTAAACATTTGGCTTTGGCTGCTACATCACATTCTCTTTCATCTAAAAATGCTGTGTACTTTCACACTGATGGGATGTTCTATCCTCACTCACGGACATGTTTTCTTCTTTTCTCGCACTAGATAACAATAAAATGCATCAACAAGAGTGGAAGAGAAACAGTAGAGCCAAACAATTCCTAAACATGAAGAGAGGCTGTGGGAATTAGTATCTGTACTTGAATCAAAATTAAATAAAAGAAAAACAAGTCCAAAATCACACAGGTCTGAAATTTGGAAGTTTAGCTACAAGCTTTAGTCCTTCTAGATGAATACAAATAAAATAATTTATATTGGTATCAAGTTTCAGTAAAAGTGACTATTGTTCCATAGACAATTTAAGCTGAGAGCCACACAAAATACTTAGTGTTTCACAGCTTCTAACAGTACCTTAATATTGCTAGTATTAAAAATTCAAGAACAAAACACCACAGCTCTGTTTTAAGGAATATTAAAACAAAAGTAGACCATTTCTTCATTACCTGTATCAGACCTTATAGAGAAGCCAGGAGTGTTATCAAATTTGCATTGGGCCACACTGATTAGCTTCTCAAGAAAATTCATATGCTAACACTAGAACTGTCAATAAGTGGCAAGAAATAATCCCCCAGTTCTCAAAAAAAATCACCTGTATTACATGTATGAAGTTTATTCACAAATTATCTGAAGGTGGTGGAACAGAAAGGTGAGTGGAGAGAAGATACAAACACCTCCTGGCCACCAAGAATCATAGAATCCTTAGAGTTGAAAGGGACCTTTAAATGTCATCTGTTTCAGCTCCCCTGCAATGAACAGGGACATGCACAGCTTGATCAGGTTGCCCAGGGCCTGATCCAGCCTTGCCTTGGAAGTCTCCAGGGACAGGGCATCCACCACATCTCTTGGTGAACTTTGGGATGAATAGGAAAATAAGTTACCCTTTCCTGGGTCACAGAGCCTGTAAATGCTTCAAATGACTAATACCAAGCATTTTTAGTTCATTTGTTCTTGTGTTCCTTGTTGAAAAATCAAGCTCTGAGGAATAGTTCTTGCACTGAAGTGTTAATTGATGCCACGTTCCTGCTTCTCCACTGTGTAATACATTTAGGTTCAAAAACTCTCAACCCTGAAAACAAGTTTTAGTTCCATAAAGGTAAGCAGTCCTGTGCAGTGCATCAGATGTTGCCTTCTGTGTTTTTACTCTTATTTTTTAAGGACTGTACAGAATGAGCCAAGACTCAGGAGGCAGAGATGCCCAGCCAGCGCTTACAGGCCAGAATCTGGTCTGTAGCCTGCTTCATGCCATCATCTTCCTCTGTTTCTCCTAAACCACAGCCAGAGAGCAGGTTGCAGCAACTCACTGATAGCACTGCTTCCACTTCCCCCCCCACACCCCCCCCTAAGAATAGCAGCAGCTGTTCCTCACACAAGCAGACATAAGCCCACCACGTGTATGTGACCACCACCACTTCCCCTGCCATTTTGGCCACACGGTGAAGGTAATACATGGGAGAAGGGTACAACTTACTTTCTGAAATTTAGGGAAATCTCGAGAGCTGTATCTCAGAGCAACTGTGTATCCAAAGAGCGCCTGGAGCATAAGTCAGCATTTGGGAATGTAAGCCGCTGCTATTCCACTGACAGTAAGGTCCAAGGTCTAAAGAGCTTGGACCTTTTGGCTACTGCCAAAACCTTGCTCACAAAGTTGTTTAAAAAAAAAATCAGTTTCATAAATATACGTACATGTTATATAAATATGTATATTATACACATATACGGTATATTATACACATATATATACACACATAAGTATAAATAAAAGACTTGTTCTAGTGAAAACATCTGAGTAAGTCTTACACAACTTTTTGTTTCGAGATATATGCTTTACCCTACAACATGCCCCATCTTTATCATTATGACGCAGTATTCTCTCCAGCCATGACGGAACAGATCTTTCCAAATCTTATCTAAATTCAGAGCTGGTATTAAATGCTGTTCAACAGTCTTCAGGGAGAATTAAGACATGAAAACCAATACTTGCTCTACCTGTTTAATCCTGAAAGACAAATTCAGGAATCAAATATAAAGAGGGTCTAACCCACACCTCAGCAGCATTTTTTGGGATGGCACCTGGTAACTTGAGAACTAACGGTATGAAACAACCCAGCTCATCAGGGGACATTCTAAGCACCAACAGACAATAAGATTAATGATTCTGGTGCAAGATAGATGGAGAATTCCAAATCAGCCTCTTGGGAAAATGTGGATCCCCCAGCTACCAGTTGCTTCAGGCAAAGGATCTCTCTGACATCGCTTCCTGCAGCCATGGGCACCAGCAGAAAATGCCGAGTTTGCATACAGGAACACATCAGGTAAGATGTCAGTATTTCCCACCACAAAATAATACCAGGCTCCAGGTAAATTTTTTCAAGTAAGCAAGAAGATGTGCACCAAATGGCAAGAGGGAAATGAAGTGCTAAGAAGAAATTCGAAGACTCAGACTAGCACGGAAAAAAAAGTGCAAGTCACAAAGACAGCAGAAGCAGGCCTGCTGGGAGGACCAAGCATGCAGCTGTTGTGTCCAAAAGCAAGAGCGGGATAAAGTAAAAGGCATGAAGGGAAAAGAAAAGGGTAGGAGAACAGGTAGCAAATGAGCTGAACATAGGCTCTATTATGGAGAACAACTAAGAGCAGCTGATGTAGGAAACAGCCTCCAAATAAAGGAGGGATAAAACGAGAGCTGCAGGAGATCCCTGAAACAAAAGAGCGTGGAGAGAAAGAGCACAAAGGAGTGTAAAATCCAAGAGATTGCAAGGAGCTACGAGGTCTTAAAATTAGACTCACAAACTTAAGGTCAGGGAGAGAAAAAATGAATTTAAAAGGTTTACTTCTGTATGCGTGGAATTCTATGCCTCATATTACTACAGGCTTAAACAAAATACACAACAGGACAAGCTCATTTTCCTCAGTCCTTTCTGCTTAGCACAATCCAGGCTTTGTCACCACAGTGCCAATAGTAGTTGTAATCCAAGATTAATTAAGCAGGTTATCAGAAACAGAATTCCATAGCAAATTTATGACAGTGATTTTTAAATACTTTGTTTTGTAAAATCTACCAATTTTAGCAGTTATCAAGAATGCCTCTTCAGCGCATAAAAGATCATGAATTGCAAATACAGACTCATCTCATTCGTTAAAAGGAGTCATTTAGCAAGTAGAGTTTTTTAATATCATAATGCATTTAATGCAACATATACATTTAATATAACATTCACATGATACGTATTTTGATACAAAATATGTTAAGAGCACTATCGAAAACATGGGCATTTACAGTTTTAGCTGCGTTCTACTAACTTACACCCTGACCGTAACAGAAACAATGAATCATTTAAAATTCCCTCAGAACCTTCAAAACAGAAGAATTGTCTTCCAGCAATTATGAAATAGAGAAACAATTCTGCAACTGATTTTATAACCAGGACCGATGCCAATGCTGGCCTGCACTCCTCGTTCTGTAAAGCCCTAAGTCAAGCCCCCAAAGTACAGAGCTGTGAAACAAGCCTGGCATCACTCAGAAAGCTGATGGAAGGGCATCTTCAGGAAAAGTTTGCAAGCAGAAGATAAAAGCAACTCCTTCCTGGGGCAGGACAGAGCTATTAGGGCAGCTAGCGCTTGGTAACGTCAGCCTTAGCTGCCTGGCTAATCTATTTCCTCCTCAAGGAGGGCAGTGGATTACTAAACTGCCCCTGTGCTGATACAGCCTTATCACACCGCACAATGTGCTGGCATAGGGGTTGCTTAAAATCCACACGTCCCAAGCTCTCCAGCTGACTCTCCAGGATACATGCCTCCACATGCAACGCTTACCTAACAAAGATTTGCAGCATATCAGGATACTCTTCCATTAATGCAGATTAACCGCATGAACTATCATCAAGGGATTCCCAAGATCGTATTCTAAACCACATCAGCTGTCCCTCAGAAAAGCAGCGTGTATTCCAGTCTTCTAACTGAAACTGGCTTAGTGCAGGAATATGTTCATTTAGTAACCCAGGAAATATAGGTTCAACTAGTTCATCGGCATTCCATTCAGCACTGGTCAAGACACAAGGTTTGGTCACTGAGTATTTTGTTATCGGATCATAAACAGAGGCACAAGCTTAATCTTAGCTTATTTGTACATATACATATATACTCATACATATTAAGAATATGTAGTTTAATTCACAGCTATATTCATGAGCTAAGAAATATACTAGATCCTTTTCAGCAGGCAAAGCCCTTTTTTGGCTCACAAAACTGACACACTGGATAAAAATACAGCTGAAGTCCATACAGACTAGCAAACCACAAAACAACTTCCACCAAGGAAGATGCTGTCATCTCTTTGTTTTCACTAAACTGAATGTACACATATTGATGAAAGCTGGGTAGTGCTCTCTGTGGCACAGAAACCATATGGATAGCAGTTCCAGTGAGCCACAAAATGTCGTTTGTGGGCTGTAATAGGTACTGCTGCTACCTACAAACCAAATCTAAGTTGAATCTGAAGCAGTCAGGCAAAAAGGGGGAAAAAATTAGACAAACAATTCTTAATCTATTTTGATATTATTAGTAAAAAAGAGCATGCTTATGTTTTCATGTAAAGAATTACAATTTGATTACAAGAAACAAATTAGTCAAAATCTGAAAAAGTTAAAAAATATTCAATTCAGTGAAAATCAATTGTGCACCATATCATCATAAAAATATCTGGGGGGTATACTACTGGCTATGTGGACGTGAGAGCAGAAGGGAAAGCATTCTTCTCTAATATTCATTACCACCATTTAGAAAGTACTGTATCACCAGCACAAGATAATCGGCAGTGTTCTATAAAATTGACAGCTATACTGAACTTCCATAAATATTTGAAGAAACATTAAAAGCTATACTCAAAGGCTTAAAATTGACACTTTTAGACACCCGTTATAATTGACATAAATACATGATTATTTTTCTTGGGAAAAGGAATGTAGAAATCTACTCAGCCCATACTTTTCATTCATCTAATTACTACCAGAACAAAAACTTACCACTTCATATGGTAAGTTAAGAACAGGAACTATTCTCGGTTTTCAGCTCCTCAAAAATCCATTAACAACTGATTGAGCCACAAAAAACAGCAAGTACTTTCATATAGCATTGCGGACAGTTGCATCAGGTTGAAACCAGTATGGTGCTTTTACTTCTGAAGGAGCAGTCGTCTTCATTTAAAGAAGCTACCAGTGAGTCCCCTGCCTTGCAACACACGTGCACTTGCACAGCAGCTGTCTGAATACCTCTGCAGACGAGGCTCTCCATGAAGTGTCCTAATACTGTAACCACTGACATCTGATCTCAGTTTGGCAAATCTACTGAGCATTAAAAGACTGTGATAACTGAGCTTCATCTGCTTACCTCTAATTTCTTCAGACTACCTACCTTCTCTGCACAGATGTATCCCTGCATATCCAAATAGTACGTTCAAGGAAGGTATATGAAGGCAAGCTTATTCTCAAAAAAATTATACTAGTAAAGAATGTTTTCCAAAACAAATTATCTAAACATTACCACTAGGAGGTACATATTAATAGTTCAACCACTTTTCAAAGCATTTTGTTGTGAAATACAAGATGCAATTTTTTTTTTTTTTTTTTAACAAAGAAACTGTAAGTGAAGGAGTAACATGTTCAAAATCACAGAATAATATTAAATACCATATCACATTCTATAGTAGTTAAATGCTTTTAGGATAGTTTCAAGTTTACAGCAACTGAATGGCTACAATAACTTGCCAGAATATTATACATTCTAGCTTCATACTAATGTAACTACAGAAATGACAGGAAGTTTTAACAACAAAAAAGGTACCTCTCTGTACAGTTCTCTTTTTTTGAAAAACAAAGAAAGAGAAACAAACAACTGAAAGCAGCTAGTGTGCAGTTAGATGAAAGATGACCATTTAACACATACAAGTTATGCCACAGTTCTCAGGTTCAACAAAATCCTGTGAGGACCCAATACTGCCTGCAGTTTGGTGAGATACAAAGAACACGTTCAGTGTAATTTGTGAACATTTAACAACTGCATTTGCTTTTCTAAGAGCAAAATATTTACTACGTTCTGATTCAACGAAGCTTTTCAAGTACAAGCTTTACTGAATCCACACGTACGCATTAATTTCCTTTTTGGAAAGGCATCAGAATGCTCCATGTTCTGCAGAATCAATTTTACCAAACTCAGTACAGTCCATCAGAAACATGCACAAAGGTATGCATGTGCCTACAAAGTACAGATGTTAAATATTAATAAAGAAATGAGATTTAATTTTCTTACTGAAATCAAGTGTTGCCTGACTGGACAGACCAAGTATTCTGTATATCTACACTTAAAAGGGTGGAGGAAGCAACTGAGATGTCTGAAGACGGAAAAAGGCTGCTCTTCTCCTCCTCTTGGTAAGCTATTGTCTGTTTGGGAACTATATAAAACCTTCATCTGCAGTAAAAATGTTTGCTTTTTGGTTTTGTTTTTTAAGTTTTCATTTTAAAGGGAAGAAGAAAGAATATTTTTGACTCAGAAATAGCTTGAAGTATTAAATTTAAGTGAAAGCTATGATGAAAGAGGCCCAAAGAGAGGCAGTAGTTTTATATTACACATCTGAAATGAATACAAGGCCTGGGCCACAGTTACCAAGCTGAATTTTGAGCAGAAATTTCAGTTAAAAAGTTATAATCATTTTACTATAATTAAGTTCTAGTTAGATGAATCATTATCGTTTGGGGATTGCGTATTTGACTTCTAGTTACATCAATGGCCATTTCAAGAGCTTTTTTTTACTTTACCTGCTACCTACATGCACCAAAAAAAAAAAAAAAAAAAAAAAAAACAACAAAAAACAATCAACAAACCAACCACTCTGCTCTTAGAATTTATTACAAAAGATTTCCCACTGTTGTTCAAAAATAATTACAGAATGTTCAAGGCTACACATTCTGATCTGGGAAGGCCAGAGTTATAAAATCATCTCTGAATGTAGTGGATAGATATAAATTAATCTGAAAATGTGGTGCAAAAGTCAACCCACCTCAAAGTATTTCAGAATTTTCTTTTCTATTACCTTGAAAGAAACCCAATCATTTCTAAATACATTTCCAATAACATAGGTGATAAATTTAAGACTGGATTGCACTCGTAATTCTAACTGATTAATCTCCGTTTTATTGACATTAATTTCTTTAATGTCTGATAACACTTCACTGAACAACCGTTTAACAGAACTCACAGCAAAATCAAGACACATGAGGACTTTATGCATTGCTTTCCACCTAAGGACTACAAAATGCCAATAATTAGCCATCATAACTTCATTCTGAAGAAGGTAATTTTTTTTTTAATTTGTAAACAGAGAACCTGAATAAGAAATAGTAGATTTGTATGGTAAAGTTCCTTTGTCTGTGCTGTAGCCAGTACAATGCTGAAAGTTCATTCAATGTTCTGCCTTTTTCCTCTTAACAGTTGTAATGAGGTTTCATTTCATTAAAAGTTACTAAAAGAGAAGACAACAAGGTACACATACTATCTACTTGGGCAGATCTGCCACAAAATAGAAACCATCAGCTCCATAATGTTAATTCCGTCTTCAGAGACAGCCCAGGAAGTTACTCCACTTGTACTGAATGCAATTCTGATCTACGCTTACAACAAATAAAGAGGTAAATAAAACAAAGAACCGATCACCACAAATACACAAACCTTCTTTCATTTCACTAATTAATAAACTATTAGTTAGTTTTTAGAAATCAAAGAATTAACACTGAAGCTGCTAAACCAAAGGCTATGAATTACTACTACGCCTCCACACTTCCCATTTCATACATTTCATCTACATCTTCTCTAGGATAAATGTCCTAAGCCAAAGTAGTCGGTAGCAAACAGAAGGTAGGAGCCAAAAAACAGCCATAGCAGTAGCTAGCACTTAATTAATAACTTGATCCTATCTTTTTTCTTTTTCAAGCAAGAGCTAAAACTGGTTTGTCTCAGATCAAAGAAAGAAAAAGATCTGCTATTTAATAAATGATCCAGCAGTTTAAAGAAAATTATAGCCATCACATCACATGAAAGCATAACCAAGCAACATATCCAGCTAACCCCTTATCTTCAGATATAAAAATAAGGCCTGAATCACTCACCTTTGGCACACTGTTAAAAGGATCCAGGCAGTGAAAGGCAGGACTCTCCAACAAAGTTACGTACTCAACTATCTGAAATAACAAACAACACATTTTAGTATTAGCACTAAAGTTAGATCTTTAGACAATTCAGTTTTCTTTCTACTAAATCTCTTAAGAGATCATGAAGAGAAGACAGAATGACTTCAGCTTGATCCATCTATTCAGTATAAATTGAATCTGTATTTATATATTTTCTGGATGGATATGTACCAGTGTACTGCAGAACATCCAAACTACCCAGGGAACAAGCCCAGCCATCACAATACAAAGAAAAACTAGTGAATAAACCCAATCAAAAATTCAACAGTTCTAAAAATTGCATTTGAGCTGCTACAGTTATTGCTCCCTTCACTTTTGCACTAGCAAGTTTAACTTGCATTTTCTTAAGAGAAAACACAATTACACATGTAGAACTGAGCGTGGGAGCAAAAACCCAGGCAGCAGCCTGAGGGACAGATAACTTCCACCCATTGGGTATTGGCAAGGTGGCCTCTGGCCTACGATGTGTGGTTCAGGGCCCTCCAACACAAGTCAGAGTGCTGGCACAGAGAACTCTCATTAGGGAGGTTCTGTCTGGACATGAAGAAGGGTTCCCCACAAGGTTGGCTGGGCACAGCAACGTGTCTCCCAAGAAATAAGGGGACCTTCTGCCTGAGAGTGTCTCAAAGTTCACCTCAACAGGGTACCAGTTCTGGCCTTAGTCCTGCTCCAACCTTCAGAGGGCTCCTCCAACCCAACCTGCTGTGTTAAGTGTTACTAGCCATAAAAGTAGTATTTCAGAAGAGATCTCAGATTATTTCACCAGTTAGTTTCTATTTTCTAATGAGATTTCCAACTCCAAACTAAGTCCGACAAAGTCAGGCTGTGTAAATTTGTTAAGCTCCAAATCAATCAGAAGGAAAAAATTCCGAGCATCTTCCTGTACTGCAACCCTTAGCTCATAACAACACGTTAATAAAATCTTACTCATTCGAAGGCCACTTGTGCACAAGTGTTTGTGCTCAAAATCTTCCCTGAAAGGATTCAAATCAGTTTCCACACCACAAAAGTATCCGACAAAGAAATTCAATTAAAGAGAGCAATTCATCTAATTCATCTTAATGAAAGGGAAGAAAAAAAAAGTACTGAGGTATTGTAAATATGTTCCAAAGACATTTGAAAGTAAGGTTTGGACTTCCACTGTTTATAAGGAGAGAAAGGGAGCTGATGAACCCCTAGACTGATAAACACTGAGGCCAGAAGAAATAGGTTTTACTCCCCAGCTACTGTGAAGTTTCAAGGTAAGTAGGATGCTGCTCCTGACACACAAGAAAGGGGAAAAAAACAAAACACCAGAGGCCAAATCATGATGAAGTATTGTTCACTGCATGAATGAAAATACATCTGTAACGGCAGAGAGCTGATGCAACAGGAGAATGACCTACCACCTGCCATCCCTTCTTTTGTGCTCAAGTACAAGCCAAAGTGCCCAGTACACTGCAGCCAGGCTCTTTATATCACCAAGTTTACAGCAGATAGACAACTACATTTTGCAAAATCAATTCTCCTGTCCAGCTACTGTATTCTTAGACTCCACAAACCATTATTCTCCATGAGAACTGTTCCACATTCTAAATTACAGGACAGATCTCAAGATACATTGTAAAGGGAAAAGATACTTTAATGAAGCAACATTAAAAACCCTAAGGCAAGGTAGATCTCTTTTCCTGACAGCTAAATGTTTTCAGAGTCATAGAATCATTAAGCTTAAAAAAGACTTTAAGATCATCTAGTCCAACCATCACCATCACTCCCGTTAAACCACGTCCCTAACTGCCACAGCTACACATTTCTCGGACGCCCTCAGGGATGATGACTCCACCACCTCCCCAGGCAGCCTGCTCCAATGCTTGACTACTCTTCCAGAGAAAGCATTTTTCCTAATATCCCACTTGAACCTTCCTTAGTGCAACTTAAGGCCATTGCCTCTCTTCCTAACACTAGCAACCTGGAGGATGTAATCAACTCCACCTGCCCACAGAATCCTTCCAGGTTCTTGTGGACAGCAATAAGCCTCCTCTTCTCCAGACTAAACAATCCTCATTCCCTTTTGTAGGACACGTTTCTCTCCTACAAGAATATTGTTATTCATGTCGGTGTCACGGGGTTATCCTGACCCCGGATCATGCATTACATGATGTTATGATGTGGAATACTGAAAACCAAAAATCACAAAACTATGACAGTGGGAAAAAAAAAAAAAGCAAGCAAAAGTTACTTCATTTTGTTACAAGATCTTCTAAATAGTACTCTTATTCCCCTCTCACCCCACAAATCATCTACTGTCCATTAAAATCCACAAATAAAGTACTCCATCAAACTTCTGACATTGCTTCAGGGGATTTGGGGGTTCTGTTCTTTAAAGAAAAACTCAACACTCCAAGTGACTGCTCCCAACTTCACAAATGTGCATCAGTGTTTAGAACTTGCCTTGAGAAGTGAGCAGAAGTACAGGACTGCTAATCATCAATACCTGAAAAACGAACCCTGTATTTATCAGTTAACTGGAGAGAAAGTACAGCTGGGGAAAATGGAAGTCCAAATTGTATCTAAATATTTAAGAAAAAAAAAAGGAGTCATGAAAGTATTTCAATATAACTCTATTTTGTACAGAAAGAAAGAACTTCATTTGCACAGCCCAATTAACATATATTAGAAGAATCTCCAAACAAATGAAGACTCAAAGGAGGAAAATATACAAGAAAATCTCATTCCTACCAACACTTTGCCTGAAATAAGGCTCAGACGCACAGACACAACAGCACAAGATGCATACAGGTCTTTCCTCTCTGGGCTCAATTCTTTTGCATTTTGACCTCCAATATTGTTTTTCTCCTGGTAAAAGTCTTCATTTTGCTACACAACAGCCAGAAAATATTTATGCTCTGACTTTCATTAACAATCATTTCCCAAGCAGTACGAATTTATTTCCATCACACCTCCCCTGCCAAAAGCCTCACTGGCAACACTGCAACTTGCCAAGTGACTCAAACTCAGGATGGAAACCTGGACCACAAAGAATTCACTTATGCATCAAATACATTCCTTGAAACAGTACTTCAGTTAGGCAAGTTTGAGATCTTCCTTCTCACACGTGGTGAATGGAAACAGTGGTTACGGTTTGAGATGGCATGCATCTGAACCACAGGCTTTGCATCATGAGTGGGGTTTTTTGCCATGGTGTTCTAACAGCCAAACACTAGAAGGCCATATCTGATGAGAAAGCCAGGGCGGGTCATGAATATTTAGGCTTTGAGAATACAAAATCATTTCCTGTAACCTCCAAAAGGCTTCAAAAATACATGGGCAAATAGTCACTGGGTGATACTCACTGTCCACCCACAAAACAAACTGCTGCACATGAGGAAACTCTGGAAATGAGTCTACATTTTCCAAAGGGCGCCAAGTAAGGCAGGCAGCCACTGTCATGGATGTCCAGCAGTAGCACAGCACCTGAGGCATCATTAGTGCCTCAGACTCAATACCTTTCAGTGTTATAACTATATGCAGGTCATAACTCAATTCAACTCCAGGCCACACCTGGAGCAATGTGTTCAGTTCTGGGACCACCAGTAGAGACCTGGATACATGGGAGAAAGACCAGTATAGAGTCATCAAGATGATGAAGGGACTGGAGTATCCCTCCTATCAGGAGAGGCTTGGAAAGCTGGGACTGTTCAGCCTGGGGAAGAGGAGGCTCAGGGAAGTCTCATCAGTGTCTATAAATACCTGAAGGGAAGGTGCACAGAGCACAGAGCGAGGCTCCTTTCAGTGGTGCCCAGTGCCAGGATAGGAGACGATGGGAACAAGCTGGAATACAGGAGGTTCCCTCTGAATACCAGTGAACACTTCTGTGTTCTGCGAGTGACGGAGCACTGGCACAGGCTGCTCAGAGAGGTTGTGCAGACTCCTCCTTGGATATCTCCAGAAGCTGCTTGACCGTGGCCCTAAGCATCCTGCTCCAGGTGGCCCTGCTGGAGAGGGGGTGGGCCCGATGGACACAGAGGACCCTGCCAGCCTCAACCAGTCTGTGATTTTATAATACCAGACTACTTCAAGTGTCTCAATGTTTACACATGCAGAATGCCAAGGCCTCTTACAAGTCACGACCATCTTTACAACCTACATTACCGTGAGGTCCATAACAAAGGCATGGAAGATGACAATAAACAACAGGAAACACAGAATATAGGATTTAGGTGAACAAGTGACTACAAACATGCAAGGTAGAAAGATCTATCTGTCTATGTTTCAATTGCATTGGTTTGCTAGTCCGAAATCTCCCAAACACAAGAACTATTCAAGTCCCATAGTGAAAAGCACTTCTGAGTTGTCAAAAATGGGTTTGAACGTGGTGTTTCCAAACAAGTACCTAAAGACAAGGATCAGGAGCATCTAATAAAATGTGCACCTTAAATTTAACTGTGTAATCTTAAAAGATTACAACTCTAAGAATAAATTAGTGCTCTTATAATGATTATCTGAAAAGTAACCTCCAAAGTTATTAACCATCTTCCCTTTCATTAATAGCAGCGATGTGCCCCAATTTCTTTATCCCCATGACTGAAATCCAAATTCAGCCTTACAATGACTATTTGCAACGACAATTCTCTCAGGCTCCCTTCCCAATATCCAACCACCTTCTATTTAAATTCTGACATGAAATAGCTAATATAATTTCTTTGATACTTAATATGCTAATACACAAAAATGACCTGACCATAAACCTGCACTGCACAGGCTGGGAATTTTAACTCAAATGATAAGTCATTCGAGTGACTCTGATAACTATGATAAAATTCAACAGTTGACGTATTGCTGGTGACCTTCTGGAGAACAAATGAAAAGCACCACATTAATACAAATCCTCCTGCAGAGAAGATCATACTGGCAATCTGCCAGTTCATTACACCATCTAGCTTCACTTCAACATTAAATATTGCCTTCCTTTGTAATTGACTGAAATACACTAGAGCAATTGCAGGTAACCACTCTGGGCTATTAAAGTATTCCATTAAGACTTCTCCATTAGGCAGATATTTCAAATGAAGTTACATCAAAATATGCTACGCTCAAAATATTTTAACTGTACAGACAATTGGGCAAGCACAACCCAGTGCCATGCAGCAGCAGACAGATCAGCAAAAAGCACTCAGAAGCTCAATGCCTGCCTGAATTTGCTCGAAACAAAAAGAAACCCAAAGTGTATTCAAAGTGCTAGTGTATCCTTAGTATTTTAACTTCCTAGCTGCATATCCTCGCATAACTCATTTCACATTGCTGTATTTGAACCTAAGAAAATGGTAAAACACGCAACTATTGTGTAACTCAGATAAATTCATTCGTTTATTGAAACTACAAATACAATTAGGAGTAAAACACCTGGAGAAATCAGAAAGCAAGACTAGATTCACACTGCCTTTAAAGTTTCGGAAAGAGAAGCTAGTTGCCGCATTGCATTACAAAGTGTATGACATCCTGAAACAAAGAAATCTAATCTAAGCTTTTCTTAAAGTTTGTCATTTCTTAAAATGCAACTAAGCAAGTGAAATAGGGCAAAAGAACAGGTTCACCGCCTTGTATGCAGGAAGATTTAAGTCTATATGCCAGCTGCAAAAAAATGAGAATAGCCTTTGAAGTAAAGGCAAACTCTGGTGTTTAAATGGGCCTTTTTAATGGTCCAGATCTGCAGCCACCCAAGGCTGTAAGGGTGGTCTCCTCCAACCAGTGCCCAGTCAGGACCTTGTACACGTCTGTCCCCTGGGCTCCCACCTGACGTGCAAGTGCTGTAATACACCTCCCATCCATGTCAAGGAAGAAGCAATTAGGTATTTAGTTATCACTGGTCACTCAAATAACTCTTTTTTTCCTCCATATACATACAGTTTTTCTTCTTTATTTGGGGTGTGCCCAGGAGCAACACAAGCAGCAAAAACATGCAGTGGGTCACACTTGACCCCACCACAATCAAAGAGGTTGAGCTGGCTGATATTCTCATTTAAATCCTGCAGTCAGATCCGCATCCTCTGCAGACATGGTATGTTTCTAAAAGAAACCCAAGAACAATTTTTACATCTACTTACACAACCATTAACTCTCAAATCACTATTGAAACACAAGGAGTTCATTTTCTAAATAGCACCGATGTTCATTTGAAATACCACACTCCAACAACTTCCACTATCAGCTTCCTCTGTAGCTGCAAAACATGCATGAATAAAATGTTTTTAATTTTGCAGAAAACAATGAGGACTGTTGTATCTATTAATGATCGCACCTGCTATGTCTACAACCTATATTCTTAGAATCACATTCTTTTGTTAAGGGGAACTTGTACATTTTTTACATTTTCTCAGCTAGAAGATTCCCTCGAAAGTTTAAGCTATTAAAGAACCTGATGCTGATAATAAATTACTAACTGAACTCACAGTAATATGCAAAACATTTTTTAAATTCCCATCTTAAGCAGGAATTTCTATCTATCTTAATACTTAATGATATTGACATATTTCAAATCTGATGCCACAAACTTTCAGGTAAAACAAACACTGAAGTAGAGATGGGGAAATCATGAATGAAAGGACAGGAAGCATCATCCCAACTAGGCGACAAATGCTTTGGGAAGACATCTAACATTCCAGCCTCAAAACAATAAACTACACTCACCTGCCTTTGTCACATAGCAAAGCATTAAAATAAATGCTAGCCATGTCCAGTCCTCCTTTGTTGTACACCTTCATTTTACAAAGGTGCTATGCCATTAAAACAGTACTCATTATGCTCAGCAATTCCATTCAAAAGCAATCCCCGAAAGGAAGAGCAATCAAACTCCATTTTTATCTTCATTCCACTGCTTTTTCTTTTCTATTTATAACATGTAATAGGAGCTCAGAACCGTTCTAATTTTCCTTATTTAAGAATTTGCATTCTGACTATGTAAGTGCACGCATACACATCCCAAAAGACCACACTGAAAAAGCAGCAGAGGTCTTGATTAATGCTTAGGGCAGCTCTACAGGCATCTCTTGAACGCTTCCAAAGGTACACTAAAGACCTGAATCATCAGTTATAATTGCAGATAAGTAAGCAGAAACCTAACCACACCTAAGGATGTTCTTGAACTCTGTATCGTAATATCTTTGAGGAAGGAAAGGATCAGACTTCAAACCTTATGCAGTATTTAACTTAGCAGGCTTCTCAGGCCACATTCTGAATGCGAGGTAATTATTTTTCTTTCCTCAATAGCACGCCTTAAAAATCAGATCTGTAGTTTGAATCATAAGAAATATCTTAGTTATCTAACTTCCTTCAACACTTCAGAATCCAAAAAGCAGCATTTTAAACATGCAGCGTAACAATTTGCTCCATTAGAACTTCAGCCTCTGATTTATATTTTTATTTCAACTTACTGTTTGTGAAAACCACACAGTCTTTTCCGTGAGGTAAAGTTAGTTTAGAATTGTACAGGACCAGCACGGCTGCTAATAACTGATCAGTCCAAGCAGCTTCCCAATACATCTATTTCTCCTGCTACATATTTGCCATGTAACGTTCCGTGTGTCAAAACACATATACAACCAACTGAATCATAGCAATTCTTCCAGACGTCTCTAAGTCAGAGCTTTTAATTCAATACTTGGGGATTTCAAGTCTGCAGAAGATGCCTACAAACAGCACGTCAATATAGTCATTAGAGCAATCTAGTGATCTGCACATCTAAGGAAAAATGCCTGCCTCCGCTGGAAAAAGGCATTCACGGATGCCATTTGGAGCAGTGAAAAACCACAAATTCCCATAAATTAGCTACCACAGAGGATGCAACACTTAGTCACAGGCAGATTATCAGAGCAACGTGAAGCAGAGACTCCCGGTTACCACTCTTGGCTAAGAATACGTTTCAACTAAGCAAATAAATCTCACATCTAGGCAAACAGATACAATTTGCTCTGGGTAAGACGTAACAGAAAATGGACTGTAACAGGGACTACAGACAGTCTTCAGGTCGCTGTCATGGTAGAACAAAAGGCACGCTTAGCAATTCAAAGTTAAACTTTAACTGTAACCCTTATCAGAGCTCCTGTTCTGATAAATGATTTGTTCTTTATTAATCCAAAGACAATCTTTCCTATTTTCATACATGTGTATTAAGCAGTCGTTTGTCTGGCTGTAACAGCACTATCTACCTTTGGAAGCAGTGCCACTAACAACATACAGACAAGGTGATGTTAATTCAGATATGGCAAAGTCAACGTTTGTGTTCGGCACTGCCAAGCAGACGTAGGGAACTGGAGGATGTGCTCAGAGCAAATTCTGACCAACATCTTCACAGAAAACACTGTCAGAAACTTCTTGACAGCTCTCAAATAACCAGTTGCTGCTCAGTGCATCATGCTGATAGAATCACAGAATGGTTTGGGTTGGAAGCGACTTCAAAGTCCACCCAGTCCAGGGCTGCCCCCCACCAGCTCAGGCTGCCCAGCGCCCCATCCAATCTGGCCTCTGAATGCCTCCAGGGATGGGGCAACCACAGCTTCTCTGGGCAGCCTGTGCTGGGGCCTCACCACTGTCAATGTGAAGAATTTCTTATTAATATACAATCTAAACCTATCTTCTTTCAATTTAGAAGGCCTGGCCTCAGCACTTCCCTGCTATAAAACATCCTGGAGGATGTTTGAGTTTTGGCTCTCTACCTTCCTCCAGGTGTTGCCTGAATTGAACAAGAAACTTAGCTTTAGGTGAACAGCAAGAACAGAAACTTTCACACTGCTTTGTTCCTACCAAAGCATGCAGCAGCCATAGTTACAGACGCTGCTGTTGTTGCCATTTGAAGGATAATTAGATATTCCAAGATCTCCAAATAGAATTTGGCAACAACGTGGCTTCTGATGCTTTCAGCACTGATTTTCTGCCTTTCACGTCTTGCACACATCTGATGGTGTCTCATTCTACTCCCTTTAATCCCACCAGTTCAGTGAAAAAGACTACAAATAAAAATGCAATGGAAATAACTGCATGCCTTGCAACAATAGCCAAAAAGCAAGATTTCCTATGGCAGCTGTCAAATTAATGACATCTCCAAAGCTATCTACATACAATATCTGGGCAGAAATCCAATTATGTCATTCCTGTCTGAACACCCCAAAAGAGAGTCCTACTGGAGTTAGAAGTGGAAATAATTGTAAGTGCAGATTAGCTACATAAGCAGCTTCACACTTGAAATCAGAACAACCTGAACACATGACATTTATCTGGACACAAGGGAGGGGAAAAAAGAACCGCCAGACATCTGGCAAAAGGTCAAAGCCAATTACATTGTCCAAATTTGTCCCCCACGGTAATAGCTCCCAGGTTTGCTTCTTAGAAATAAGGGGTATAAGCAGCAATTCAAAGATTTCTACTTACTTCTAGATCCTCCATTACTCCTGTATTTTTTTTTTTTTTCCAAAACTCTTCACGCACTTCGTATTCAGGCTGTATATATCAGACTACAAATTAAGATTGTTAATACAAACCACAGTTACAAATAATTGTAAATATTTTCCACGGACTTTTAGAAAGCTATTGGTAGGCAGCACAACTGAGAGTTCCGGTATTACAAGACTGCATGTGCTATGACTACTATGAGCGTAAACTTCCTGAAAGCACAAACTAAATTTATCTCAAGTCTACATAACCAAAATAATAACAGTATTCCTCCTCTGCTTAAACACTGAAGCTTGGAATATCATCTGTCATGGTTGCTTTAATTCAAGGCTCTCATTTCTTTCTGCTGCTTTTCTTAACCTATTCTAGCTACCAATTTCCCTTTCACTGTGGAAGTCTCTGTTACTGCTTAATTCTATGGCATTTTCAGCTTGCTGAACCCCACCACAGAATTCATTTTATTTGTGGTTTTATAACACACAGCTATCAAACAGCCTCTTTTTT
>JACDJE010000253.1:322653-337796 GCA_016647715.1 Pavo muticus | reverse complement strand
ATTTACACCTGCCTTAAGTGAGACTGAAGCTGAAATAATGCATAAACATCGATACTCAAATTATACAGATGCGTCATACTCGTGGCACCAAGGAAATGATTTACAAGCTGCAAAATAGCAGAGGATCGGGATGAAGAGTTAATGGCTATTTCAGCACGAACCAACCGAAGAAGAAATAATTATTTCTTCCCATTCCTGCGTACAAAGTTTAATGGTGCACGTTACGAAGTAACACAGGAAAAATTGCAGAACAATTAGCAAACAGATTTTTTTTTTTTTGAAACCTGAAAAAGAAATAAGTCTCTCCTGCTGGCTGAAATAATCACACGGGCTCTAAACCAAGCAATTTAAGGTAAGCTTTCAAAAAAACTGATTGAGCTGAACTAAACATCTTGCTGTTGCCAAAGTGATCAAGTCCTGCGCCGTAGGTACAAAGCAACTAATTTGTCTTCCTACTACGACTGCTACTTCGCAGGGATGTCTGTTTTCCACTACTGGCACTCTGTGATGAAATTACCCTTTTTCTTAAAATAGATAGAGATATAGATTTAGATATAGACATAGATCCGCGAGCAGTGATCGAATTACACTCCATGACTGGAATGACTTTCCTCTTTCCTTTCTTCCATCAAGGTTAGTATCATGCTATTTTCCAATACAGACAAAAAGAAATGGAAAATAATTTTTTTTTTTTTTTTTTTTTTTTTGCTGGCATACTCAGTTTTCACTTTCTTCTTTCTCCTTATGTTGCCCCTTAAAAATAAGCTGCCTTAGCAAACACCTTTTTACCCCAAAGGTGGAAAGGAACAGTGAGCAATAACCGCTGACAAGAAGCGCTAAGGGGACGGTACTTAGTTTTGAAATACCCAAACTAACACAAATCTTAGTGCAGACAGGTGGACCCTAGAGTCTTTGAAGAGCTTCCTGTCTGCATATTCCACAGTAAAATTTGTTTTGGAAACAGGGGATCTACATAATTTCTCCAAGATGTGAAGGCGCTAGAAAGACAAAGCAAGTACAGCTGATTCTGTAATCAGTCATCCAGACCTTCAGTAAGGTTTCTGTATGTAAGAAAGAAGGGAAGGATGCTACCAAACAAAAGCACTTCCACTCCGACTGGGAGAAAATGCTTGTGAGCACCTGAAAAAATATACAGCAGCAGTAACCAAGATATTTAACGCTGCACAGCCACTGTTCCTGTATACTCATCCATCATGTTCATCCCAACCAGGATCTGCTCAGACACTCCAGCTGACAGGCGTTTCCAGCTACCCAGAGACAAGGTTGCTGTGTACCTGCAACTGACATCTCCTAACAGTGACAGCGTACATACTCCTTGCTGCTAGAGGCAGTGTGATTTGAGAACACTAGTGCTTTTCCCCAGGCATAATGAGCACGTTGCTGCCAGCTGCTGATGTTGCCATCCAAGGAAGCTGTTCCTAGAAAAGCAAGAAAAGGTGTGGGCTGAGCTGCAAAGACAATAATGTAGAAACTAAAGCAGGCAGACAAGTCCTCCGTAAGAAAAGAAGTGAAAATCACTGTGCCTGCTAAAGTTGATGAGCAGACCTCTCCCCCTCAGTCAATATCTGGGCTTTTTAGGTATAGTGAGATCGTGGGTGGGATGAAAAGCAGCTTTCACATGCTAAAGCAATGTTTTACCATGTCCAGCAGACAAGTAAGGCATGCTACATTTCCTGAAAATTTTAAGGTTTATTCCAAGGCAGATCAAAAACAAACAAAGCCTCTACACTTTACAGAACTGTCTATGTGTTTTGCACGTTGCATGGAAACCACCTGCTGATGTTGCTAGAACAATTCAAGAACCCAAGACTGTGTTTGACAGGTTTAGACCTGCTGCAAAGAAAGGAAAATCCCACTTGGGAAGAGTAAACGAGAGAACGACTTCAGCGTGACATATGGAGGCATTCAGGATAACACACAAGAAATTTCTTCTTGAATTCTTCTTGCAGGCAAACATGGTGGCAATCGGTCTGAAGTTCAGTGTGTATCGTGTTCTGAAATCTAGGGCATGAGGAACAGAGAAGTCAGCGAAAGAAGTCACAAACAAGCTGCCATCCTCCCAGTGCTATGCCCACACTGTCAGCAGCAATTGCTCCAAGTACCACTGCTCACGAAGGCACAGTCACACAGCTAGACCCAACTTGTTAACCTCACTGTCACCTAGGCTGGCTATTGGCAGGTCAAGAAGCCAGCAGTGTCCATCTATACTAAGGCACTCTGACGCAACTACATAAGGATAGAAAGACAAAGTCTTATAAAACAAGATGTAATATAAAAGTTCTGAATGTAGTATTAACATGTAATGAATACATTACTATTGTACCCTTCTGCAGCAGGCAGATTACTGCCTTACTTTTACAGTAGGGTTCTGGTCTGTAGCTTTGCTTCAAAGGAAGGAGCTCCTAAGAGCTACTGTCAATGACACGATCAGAGTCACGGCCAACAATCTAGGATTCACCTGGGTCCTAACAACCCAAAAGTATCTAAAAAAAGCAATTCTCACAACATCACAACCAAAACATTAAAAAAACAGAACTGCTTCTCAGCTATGTGTATTCTTTTAATCACTGTTTTCTTTCTCACATATGTTTTTTCTTGCCCAAATCCCATCTCTAAGTCTCTGAAAAGTGAACCAAATATACTCACATGTAAGCGGTTTAAGTATCACAACTCAGTTTATTACATTTTTGGAAGAGTTCAACTGGTGGCTTTGAAGTGAAGTAGAGAACCAAACCAGAGCTCTGCAAGTAATAATATACTCCTTGGGGATCTAACATTAAAATGGTAACAATCCTTCAGCTGAAGCACAGCCAGAAGAGTCGAGATGGGAAATGAAGGTATAAACAATAAAAACGTACAAGTTCACTTCCTGGATCCAATGTTAGCAAACTATTAAAACTTCAAGGTATACGCCAGTAAAGCTATTTTCCTTTCTTACTTACAGGTTTAGCCTCTGAGGTATTCTATGCAATTTTTTAAGCCCTCTGCATATTTTAATTTTATACTTAAAGATCTTCCTGCGTTCTGAGACAATTCCTATTTTTTGCTTTGATGCTTTTTTCCTTGGATGTTTTACAGATCAAGCTCTAAATTGAACTTCAGCAGAAAAACCATCAGAGCACCGCATTTCAATAACAGAAGCATTGAAAACGTGGCCTTCAGTATATTAAACTCATTGCTGGAAGCTACATATGAAAATATATTACCCACCCCAGAAAACTCTCCATTGTTATAATTTGGTCATTTCACACACCAGTGATCAATCTCAGCTAGCACATTCTGTAAGTCCACACATAATGATAAAAAATTAGACCTAGCAGAGAAAAATTAAAGCCCTTCCTTCATGAACAAGTTTATTCACCTAGTAATTTTATTTTTTAAAAAAATCACTTTTCTACTTTTTCTTATTATGAAGCTAAACTAGCAAGTAAGTTGTTGGTAACGAGGGTCAACGGGTCAGCAACCTGTATTTGCCTGCTTTGCAGAGCAACCTGACAGACACCAAGAATCACCTTTAAAAAAGAAAAAATCATCACCATCATCTTACAGGCATGCCCAGAGGGAACTTTTTTATTCTTAAAAGCCGCAAAGACATTTAATACTATCAAGTGTAAATCATGAATCCCTCTCTTCACTCTCTTTAAGCTCAGGATTTCTGCTCTCCAATCACTTTCCTTTACCCATCCTTAGAAACAAAAGCTGCCAATCGGTGTTGTACATAAGAGCCTCAGAATCAGTAGCTGTCACCAAGCACATTAAAGTGCATCTACAAGCTGAAAGCCCCAGGCTACATTTGAGTACAAAAGAGTAATATTTCTCTAGAACATTGTTAAGAAGAGACTATCTAGCCACTGGAAAACAAATACTTCGGAATGACCACGTCTGCCATTCCCTTTACTCCCTACCACACTGAGATCCAGAGCAGAGCTGCTCCCTAGGACAGTCCTGCAACAAAGGGTGGGACGGCAGAGGGAGGGAAGCTTTATGATTCATTTTAGTCCAAAGCCATTTCACACTGCTAAGTCCCACTCCAATTTGGGGATAGTAACAACGATTTACCAAATCATTCCCAAATACCAGGCTGCGTGCATGTACAGATGTAGGTAGAAAATGGAAGCGTGATACCCAGCAGAAGAATCTGTAAGATGCCGTGTGGTCACTCCCAGCCCAAACAGACAAAGCAAGCAGATGACAGCACTTCCATGGCTAGTGTGGCACTACATGCTTAGAATAGCGAGCCAACATAGCAAGAACAAAAATACCCTCATCCAAACCCTATCTGCAGCTGTTAATTTAAAGGAATGACATGAAGGATATATGGGCCTCTACAGTAACTTTAACAGAGACTGCCAGACACGGGGCTTCGCGACACACCAGCAGGATGCCACTCCGCTACTCAGAAAGCGCATTCATCTGAACACATGCATTTCTAAGGCAATGCCCAACACCCACGTGGTACAGCGAAGGAAACAGGAGGGAGGTGGGGGGCAGGAGGCACACACACATGCTCTGAAGGAGGGGTTAGGGCATGGGGCTGCAGGAGTTCTGCAGCGGACAGAAGCGAAGACAATGTCCTGCCACCATGCTTGCGCTGCAGCTGCGGAGCCACACAGACTGCTCCCCGGGACTGCTACAAAATGAAGTGTTCATTTCAGCCTTCTGCTAACGTACGGCACTTTAATGCCATTCATTGAAAATGATGCAAAACCAAGGTAAAACATTACGACTTTTCTCAATGTGAAAATGCTTCTTTTTATTTGCAGAAAAGCATTTATTGACTGAAACGTGCAGGGAACCCACTTTCCAGCTGAGCCCGACCCAATACCCTAGTGCGATGCCAGAACACATTAAAGGAAGCAGAGTTGCAAACAACCCTACACAAGTGTTGTAACCAAGGGTTCAGAAGTGCGGATAAACTGTGCTCAGTTCAGAGACCTCGCCCACTGTACTTTTGTACATGATTTTCAACTGCAGTGCCTGAGTCCAGTCTTGCTCGTTTTAGACCTAAATTAGTGTAATTATACAAGTATAGGAGGTTTTTTTTTGTTTTGTTTTATCTAAGGCTTTTTTTAATTGCTAGAACAGTTCTATCCTATGAATAGATTACAGACAACCCAAAAATACATCCACTCACTGCCAAGGCTGTTCCCAATCATAACTATGCACAAAACCCAGCAAAACAGAAAAGAAGGAAGGAAAAAGCCACAAAACTGAAAGACGTGAGATTTGCCATAAGATTTGCTCCTTGCTTCGGATGAGAGCTGGTGGGTGGCAGCTGAAGCTGCATGACAGTACATTTCACATTCTTGGGTTCTGAACGGCTCACGGTTTACAAGCCCTGCCCTGGGCTTTCACAGACACCTCCTACGTGAGCGCAGGAGACAGAGGTGGCACACAGCAGTCCTACAGTTACTCATTCCTAATTGCTCCTTTGTCAAAAACATCTCGCTCATGTAAAGAAAAACAATTTTTCAACTGTCAGCTGCACCTGGAACTAGAAATGCCAAGTAGTTCTTTACACAGCTAATAGCAAGAAAGGCTTTACAATCACCAGCTACTTGACAACTGTTCTACTGAAAAGGGTACACCTTCTCAGCATGGTATTTGCATCTCAAAAATGGGCTCTCTTTCTACAGGTAGCTCAAGACAAGCAGAAAGTGTGGGTAAAGTAAGATGAAAACACTTAAGTATGCAAGCATGATTATAGTTAAGATCTGATGAGTTCCATCTAAAATGCATTTTAACTCCATTTTTAAATATTACTCTTAAAACATGGCATGTAGGGCAAGGGTGGAAATATTTTATGACTGCCTAGAAATTAGGATTTCAATTTTTTACAGAAGCTTAGAAACAACTACGGTATTTCTGAATTAGCCTGTAATACTCATATTCTGACATACTACGTGTGTGTGTGTGTTTGTATAATACAAGTATTATCCAAGTGATTCTGTTTTGAAATGCCCAAGTGTTTCGACCTGGACACAAAAAACAGAACCCATCTTGAATGAACACACTTACTGCAACACAACTCCCTCCTAGAGCTTTCATAACTGAAGTGACCTGATAACGCAGTGACAGGCGCTCTACCTGAACTATCAGAAAAATTACCCTTGACTCACCTGCATCCGCTGTTTGTTGACATCCAACTCAGCATTTCAATCTTTGAAGAACGTAACAATGCAAATTACACTGCCTCCTTAGCAAGCACAGTATAATCTACTGAATACCAAGCTGCTTCTAATGTTGTGCACGCTTACAGTACGTATGCTATTTCTGCAGAGTAAGACGATGTTCATTAATTCAGATACCACAATTTGCAGTCACACACAGCATCACCTCTCAGCTATGAGTACGTAGCCAGCATTATCTCAAAGGAATCCAACTGCCCAACCACATGACCACTAGAATTATCCATCCAGAAGCAAGAAAATCAAAGACTATAACAAAAATCACAAGAACAACCTGAGGGTGTATTTACCACAGAAACTAAGCCTAGTTATACCACCAGACACCATATTATAGTTAAAACATAGGTAAAGAATTTTAAAAGTGGATTATTTCAATTACCTGCATTAACACACATCTTCTTGTTTCATCCAAAACAGACATTATAATCCTCATTACACTTGAGGGCCTTTCTTGCATTATATTTTTAACATCTGCATTCATAAATTCTCTTTTTCTGCTTTAAGTTCTAGGTTTCCATGTTTTAAAATTAAATACAAAACTAAACTATCCCTTCCTGCCCATGAGGAACTTCCTACGTCCATCACCTTCAAGCAGGCATTCTATCAACTCCTGCTTGATTTATTTCTGTTCTTTTGTATCTCAGTACTATCATGCATTAAACAAGGCTAACCTACCAGCAGTCCCGCCAATTTCAGTAACTTCTTCAAGTAATGTCATACACAATGAATAGGCTTGTGCCTGTAAAAATAAGCTGGCTATGTAACACTGCAGACAGAAGTTCAGTGTGTAATTTAACATACTTGTCTGGACAAGTTGAGAAATATATAGCTAAAAAATAGCTGACCAAAGTCATTTTGGTTCTTGTTTGAGAAGACACAGGCTTAGCTTTGTTTTTCGTAGGTAGTGACATGCATTAGGCACTGGAATGGCCTGCCCAGGGAGGTGGTGGAGTCACCATCCCTGGCAGTGTTCAAGAGGCTTCTGGATGAGGAGCTATAAGATATGGTTTAGTGCTTGTGGTAGCAATGGGGATGGGAGGATGGTTGGACTAGATGATCTTGCAGGTCGTTTCCAACCTTGTGATTCTGTGATTCACTGCAGTAGGACCACTAGCAGAAGTTAAGCATATACCTGCACTTTCACAGGATCGTAGTAACAACAGGAAAGTTGGGATACAAGACCAAGGACAAAGAATCATAGAATCATAGAATGGCTTGGGTTGAAAAGGACCACAATGATCATCTAGTTTCAACCCCCCTGCTATGGGCATGGCTGCCATCCACTAGACCAGGCTGCCCAGAGTCACATCCAGCTTGGCCTTGACAAACCTATCGTCCTGATATTCCAGTCAGACAAAATGACTATCTGAACTAAATAGACATACAGGATCTCAGGTCAGCAAAAATGGAAAAGATCATAGTGGGACAATTGGCAGTACAAGGCAGAGCTAACAGCAGAAGGCACACAAAGCCCCCAATAACAACACTACTCAGACTGCAGCAGATCCCCATCAAAGGAGGTCTGTAACATTTCAGTTCATTACGATTCCCCATGCATCCTTTAAGAGCCTCAGAGCTCATAAAAATGATGTGTCATATTTTGATACTCGCACTAAACACAAGCTTTATTATTACCCGCGTTTAAGCCCAATACAATCCACACAGTCCTTACTGAGATATCTGATTAAATTTCTAATATTCATGAACCGGATTTTTAATATTGAATGCTCAAAATGATTTAAGTCTTTTGATGTAACAGAACGTAAGTCATTCAGTGTCAAGTGGAAGGCAGATCCTTTATTACAGCATTAATTATTTGGGATATTAGCATTAACTTCTCTCTCTATTTGAATTAAATGGAATTCAAAACAGTGTGAATTTATGAATAGTCCACAATATAATTATTTCTGTTATCCCCGCAGCACTAGCAGAAACACAGCCAACAAACTTAAAGGCAGGATACCAATCATCAATTTTTTCTTTCAGTCTTTCCTTGAAAGTCAGAAAAGGTGAAGCTCAGTATGTTTATACTCTAAATGCTTTACACTCTCTTTTGATGTAAAAATCTACATATTTTTGTATTCAACGTGTAATGATTAAAGGAAAACAAATTTAAGCAAGATATACTGTAGCCAATTTCTTTTATGACTGGAACAAAAACATTCTTAATTAAAACCACAAAGCCCCAAAAATAGCATGGACTTTCACAACATTTCAATACTCAGTGGGAAAAATGCTATGTCTTAGTTTACAGGACCAAAGGCACTGCATCAACAAGATCCCACGGAGCTCTGGTAGGAAAGACTAAGGACACAAAAATGATACATTTTTCAGCAGCTAAATTGAGCTAACTTTTAATTAATTTGTGGTGCAGACACAGTCAGCGTTGCTAACAAAAATAAAGCACAGTTCAAAACAAAAAGATAAGAATTAAAAAAGAAGAAATCTGCCATTCATTAAATCATTAAATGGTGCTGGACACCACCTGACTCAGACAGTGATAGAATCTTAAGGATTATAGCCGAGTGCAACACTCCCATACAAAATACGGCTGTTTACGAGAGTGGATAGTGATAAGACAAGGGGGAATGGTTTTAAACGGAGACAGGGGAGGTTTAGGTTAAATATTAGGAGGAAGTTCTTCACACAGAGGGTGGTGACGCACTGGAACAGGTTGCCCAAGGAGGCTGTGGATGCCCCATCCCTGGAGGCATTCAAGGCCAGGCTGGATATGGCTCTCGGCAGCCTGGTCTAGTGGTTGGCGACCATGCACACAGCAGAGGGGTTGAAACTAGATGATCACTGTGGTCCTTTTCAACCCAGGCCATTCAATGATTCTATGAAAATACAGAAAAAAATCAGTATTTACAGGTTTGTATTCAACCTTACAAGATTTCTGGAGCCTGGTTAGACCAAAACCAGCTATCCAACTGAAAGTGTAACTTTATTAATAAGCAGCAGCCAAGGCCAAAAATAGAACAAAACATCTGTGCCACCATTCCCGCTCCCAGCCCATCTCTACAGCTGCGAGCTCCCTGCCCTGCCCTCCTTGGCAGAACTAACACAGCGGTGTTAGCACACTTGCTGATGGACAGCAGGAACAAAAATTGAAAAGAAAAAAAAACAGTAAATAAAGTGCCTGTTCTTGACCTAGAAAATACTGGACACTTGTCCTTCTGGGTTTCCTGAAGCTCTCACTAAAAACACTGAATCACAGAATGGCCCAGGTTGGAAGGGACCTCAAGGATCATCAAGCTCCAATCCCCTTGCCACAGGCAGGGCCACCAACCTCCACATTTAATACTAGACCAGGCTGCCCAGGGCCCCATCCAACCTGGCCTTGAACACCTCCAGGGACGGGGCATCCACAACCTCTCTGGGCAGCCTGTTCCAGCACCTCACCGCTCTCACTGAAAGAATTCAAAACATAGGAATCTTTAAAGTGACTGCACAAAGGCTACATATGTTTTTTTTCTTCTGTTCATCTTGCAAACTCTGTCTGAAATTACCAAGGAACTTTTCAAAAAAAAAAAACACCAAACCAAATTAAAAAATAAAAAAGCACAAAGAAACAAGAAACAAAGCCTGAAGGGGCATCTGTTTTTCTACCTGAACAAACCAGCAATAGGTTTTGTGAAGCCAGGCGCAACATTCATTCAGCCCAAGCCCCCGGGTTCCCCGGCATGTCATCATTCCAGACCTGTCAAATTTGATAACACTCTTTGTATGTTTGGAGGCACACCATCCATTCAAGGAAATGTACATGTGATTTGTTGTCATGACAGCTATCACAACTCAGCACAAGAACATACCATACAGCCATGTATCTTTCCCTCTGCATTACAAGGTTCAAAAATACTTTCCTCGGCGGCATCCACAACATCAGTAGGATGTCAAATCAGAAGTGACTTTGTCTGGAGCAGCCCACGTTGGCACTGGAAGCCAAGTTCGGACACACAATGGGTGTAGAAGAAAATAGATGTAATGAATACACTGCTATTATGAGAATAGGAAGGAAAAATACAGACACGGTATGCTACGCTGAAGGTGCTCCCAGTGCATTAAAACCAGGTCATGCCGATCAATACCTGGAATCCCTCTCTGTTGTTATCAGTGCCAGGCTTTGATAAACGGGAGGCTTAATTTATTGCTGTTCCTTAAAACGTTTGATTAGTCCAGAATGCCCTGAAGAAATTCAGAGTAACACACCAATTTAACCCTCCATGGGTAGAATAAGTTCAAGTTGGATTTATTGTTTCTCTTCTCTCCTAAGCCTGCGAAGGGACTGTTTTACAATATAGTTAAGTAAAATTTAATCAGTATACAAAAAAGAAAATGATTACTTTGTTCAAGTACTAAGATGACCAGAGGGCTGGAGCACCTCTCCTATGAGGAAAGATTGAGGGAACTGGGATTGTCTAGCTTGGAGAAGAGAAGGCTCTGGGGAGACCTCATTGTGGCCTTCCATTATTTGAAGGGAGCATATAAACAGGAGGGGGAACGGCTGTTTATGAGGGTGGATAGTGACAGAACAAGGGGGAATGGTTTTAAACTGAGATAGGGGAGGTTTAGGTTAGATATTAGGAGGAAGTTTTTCACACACAGGGTGGTGACGCACTGGAACAGGTTGCTCAAGGAGGCTGTGGATGCTCCATTCCTGGAGTCATTCAAGGCCAGGCTGGATGTGGCTCTCGGCAGCCTGGTCTAGTGGTTGGCGACCCTGCACTTAGCAGGGGGGTTGAAACCAGATGATCATTGTGGTCCTTTTCAACTCAGGCCATTCTACAATTCTATGGTTCAACCTAAATTTGACAAGGATAACTTAAAAAATTCTATATTTACACCCATACATTTAACTTACATTTTGAATACTTAATCAACTCCACTCCTTTCCAAAAGCTGCCCATCCTGCAGCAGTCTATTCTCATTCTGAAGGAGAATTTCTGTGCCCAATGACTATTCTTTAATATAAGAATTAAAAAGAAAAAAAAAAATCACAAGAGAACTGAACTCATTTTTAACAGCTTACTCTCATTCACTTTCTTTAAGGCACAAAAAAGGAAAACAAAATCCCACCAAGCATATTTTTTTTAACACAGCACTGCTAGCAGAACACCCGCTCATCCCAGCAAAAGCAGAAAGCCCCTTTTTGCCAACCCTCCTCCCACTGCCTTGCAGTTTGACTGCTACCCCAGATTTGCATCGAGCTGATCCAGTGTAACCTGGACAAAGACAGCCAAGAGAGGCCTACAGCAGCTGCCGGCACCCTAGTAGGAAGAGACTCAGTGCACCTGCTTTGGGAAGAGAGGCACCAGCTGTAAGCAAACTGTGCTATCTGCTTTCATATCTCTGCAGTTTCTCCTTATTCAGGCCCCACAGTGAACACACTTCTAGAACACACACAAAAAAAAAAAACTGTAAAAGGGGCAGAAAGCAAAACCTGTCTTTCTACCAAAGAATTATCACATAATACAATAATTATCTTATCTATAGTCATCTCTCTGCTCAATTATTTTTGATTATTGATCCATTTCGGCTAAAATGTGCAAGCATGATCTGCACGCATCCAAACACGAGGCTTTAGGCATCTGCTGACGTGAGAGATGAAGAGAACATCCTACCTGTCGAAACAGCACAACCTGCTGAAACATCACGGTATTGAGTTACCATCCAGCTATCCTTGGGTTCCAAAATCATTTTTAAAAAGTATTAAAAAAAAATTCTTTTTTTTTTTTTTTTTTTTTTTTTTTTTTTTTTTAAATAAAGGAGACTGTCTGCTTTTGTAAACAGGTTAAATATACCAGGTTTTCTACATTGAAGTTCCAGCTATCCTTTACTGGTGGTGTATCTCAACATCTGTTTTCACACCGATCAATGGAACTGCACATACTCTGCAGACAATAACTTAAGTGAGTTAAGAACGAGTAAGCCTGGATTGAGTTTCTTCAGCTCAGACTAAAAACACACCTATACTGCACTCATTTTGGACTACTCTGTCATTGTTATAAGAGAGAATCAACTTTTTTTTTTATATATAATTCAGGTATCTATCGCAAGTCCCAGTATGTTCACCCCACTGTCTGCTTCCCAGAGTAATCAATATTAGTTACAAGTCACCATATTAACACTCGTTAATGAGATCAGGACCAGAAGCAGCACAACAAACCTATAGAGTGAAAAAGCCTCTAAGCCACGCAGGCAGTTCCTATCACTTTGAACAAACACTGGACACACCACCACGTCCCAGCATCCGCTCTAACAGATGGCTTTTCCAACATTAGTGCTTCTGAAACCTCACTGACAGCGTGTTATCCTACAAAACCTGCAATAATTTTAAATGCAATGAGTTGCTATTCTCTAATCAGGATTTATTCCTTTGCATCTGAATTCCTAAAATCTGCAATAAAAACATACCCTGCCAAGCCACCTCACTGCCCACAAAGCTACCTATGCTGGTTTTAAAACATGAATTCACTCTGTTAACAGCGAGAGGCAAACTCATTCGTTGCGTCACATGTACTCAACAGAAAATAAAAATACGTATTTTATATCTCAGTGTACTTCCAATTTACTCATTTCATTAGCATTTATGAAATAATTAAGAATCCTTATGATGGGGAATAAAAGATTACTCTAGGAATAAAAAAAAAAAAACTTCACACTTGGAAGAATCACTTAACCCACCACTGAACAGAGCAACAGTTTAATTGGGCAGAACACAGATGACTAAATTACGATTACTAATGGTTCTAATTCAATCTGCAAGAAAAAAATTCAATGCAACTACTTAAAATAGAAAAAAAGCTAAGTACACCTGGGCCAATCTTCATAACTTTACAAAGCAAAAGGAACAGAAAAGGCATTTTTCAAAAGGGAGAAGTCACCAGGATCACATGTACAGTCCTCTGAAAAAGATGCTGCAACAGCCTGCTGGTTAAGTTAATCGCATAGGCACCATTTGTATGCTTTAAGAGGAAGAAACAATGCTATCTGCCACAGCACAAGCACCGTCCCCGCTTCGCATGAAGGCCTTCCAATCCAGGAACTATTAAGGATACCTGACTTTCACGGGCTGGAGAAGTCTCACCATGCGGAAGCTACTGTTTAGCAACATTTCTGTATGCCTAGTAAACACAAGGATAAAGCATATTGTCCAAAAGTTTATTATTTCAGCAGAAACAGACAGCAGCTTGCCTGCAGCGAGCCTCGGCTCTCTACACAGGCTCTCCAATGTGCAAGATGACCTACTTCATCTGAGCAGTGTGTCCAGCACCTCGCCACACATCTGACCACGCCAACCTAGCAGCACCTCACTTTCACTCACACTTTCCTTCCACCATCTCCCTTCCTGAGAGCACAGGGGAGAAGAATGAGAGGGGAACAGCCATGGTAGAGACACCCCAAGACCCCTGGCACTAACAGAAAGTATCTTCTAGAACATACGCAGCCTTCAGATTCAAAGACATCTTGGGTTTGATTGTGAACCTGTCGCAAGCGTAAAGTGAAGAGCACTTGCAAGTCTGGAGCAGCTTTTCTGTTCATGGCAAGGCAACAACCAGCAAACTGCACTATCCGAACACCTCTTTCCCAGTTGCTAATGTTATAGTTATTTAGTTATTACTGAGGAAAGCCAGGAGCACTGTGAGCAAGGAATAACATGTCAGCAGCCACACACACACACACCAAAAAAAAAAAAAAAGCAAAGCCTGGAAACAAAGCAGATGCTGCTGACCTTGTCCCTCTTCTTTAGCACACAGTAGATGCGAGGTGACACATAAGAGCACAAACACCTTTCCTTAACGTTACCACACAGCTAGGCAAGAAACTAGGGAGAAAACAAAGCAAGAAAAAGAATGAGCTCCCTTTTCAACACAGAAGCAAGGCAAAGGCTGGAGTTTTGAATTTATCATATACTTAACAGTAAGGACATAACATAAGGGACCATCCAGACAACCATGGACTAGCTCTGCTTCTGCTTCTGGAGGAACACAGCAAAAGAGATTTTGCAGACCCCTGTATTGTAACAGCAATTGGAAATACTATCTTGCAGAGGTAAAAGGCTCATACGGCAGCTAACCATACACTGACAGAACAACTGCAAGGAGAGCTGATGGTATAACGAGCCCAGATCTGCTTCATGGCCTACATACAGATATTTGCTAATTACAACTGTAGTCTTAGCAGTACAGGTGCCTCCTATGTCTGTATTTACGCACTGCTCCCAAAAGCAACATCGTCTGGCTAAGTTTCAAGGAGAAAGTCAGAGATGAGGACACGGCTGCTGATGCCGACCAGGGTGGGACACCCAACTTCAGTCCCAGAGCTGAAAAATATCAGTATCTATGAGTTACATTTCGCTCCAGCTCTAGTCCTATGAACACACACACGGTACAAACATCTCCTCTGTGGTACTGGTGCTGACAAGCAGGGGCAGAAAAGCTTTCAGAAAGAAGCCCTGCATGAGCTCTGCCCTTCTGAATGCCTCCATGCCCATGCCCGGCTCCAGATGACATAAGCCACGCACAGGGTGGGCCATGGAGGTTTGTTTTTATAAAGGGCACCGGCGTGTTCCATATGAGGAACCCGCACAGAACGTGCGGCCGCAACAGCACTTTCTCGGGAGCACACATCACCGCACACAAAAGGAACGGAGTTCGCTCAAGTTTTGAGCTAACAAAAGAACACGGCAACGTTGAGTTAATTCACAGAATAACTCTGATACGCACAGCGAGCCATAAAGCTGTAAAAACCCCGAGCTAGCAGAGCCGAGGAGGCAAACTCCACAGAGGACTGGCAGTTACCCGTGTTCGGGCAGCTTCCTACACAGGGCACGGCGAGGGGAGGAAGGGCCAATTCCCACCCCAACCCCCCGAGACGCGCTTCCTGGGCACGCAACGTGTCATTCCAACTTTTTTTTTTTTTTTTTTTTTTTTT
>JACDJE010000253.1:226899-321854 GCA_016647715.1 Pavo muticus | reverse complement strand
CCCGCCCCCGCCCTGCCCTTCCTGCCGCTGCCGCTGCCGGGATCGCGCGGGAGGAGCTCCCCGGGCTCCCCCTCGCGCTCCGGGAGTGCCGCCGCTTCCTCCGCCCGCCCTTCCTTCCCCCCCCTCCCGCCGCAGGAAGGCCCGGCCCGGTCGGGGGCTGGGGGTGCCTTCTAGATCTCCCGACAGCGAGAGCCCGGGGAAAGTGCTCAAAGATACGGGGGGGGAGCCGCTTGTGGTGCTGCTGGTGCTGGGGCCGTTACCTGCTGTCCGCGTGGAGAAGGCATCTGGCGCAGAAACTGCCCCCGTCAGCCCCTTATAGCTAAATTGTGTGCCATGGGCAGGTGTGAGGCATGTCTGCATCTCAGCCCCCCTCGGCAGCCTTTGTGCTGATGTTACGGAGCTGTTGGCTTTCTGCCCGTAGCAAAAACCTTATGCCACAAGACTGTGCCCTTCTGGAAAGCTGCTGTGCCACCCTGTGCACAGAATCATAGAATAGTTTGGGTTGGAAGGGACCTTTAAGATCATCTAGTTCCAACCCCCTGCTATAGGCAGGGGCACCTCCCACAAGACCAGGTTGCTCAAAGTCCCATCCAGCCTGGCCTTGAATGCTTCCAGGGAGAGGCTTCCACAACCTTGCCGGGCATGAGTGATGAAAGCCAGCCCTTGTGGCTTCAAGATGACCTGCCAAAAGCTGGTTTTGGGGATAAAATCAGTGGTGGGATGAGGAACCGACTCAGCCTGTGGCCTCATCAAGTCATGGTGTGGGACCCAGTTTCAGCCAGGGCTTTGTGTCACAGAATAATAGAATAACTTGGGTTGGAAGGGACCTCACAGCCCACCCAACCACAACTCCTGCCGTGGGCTGGGCTAAACCCCCCCCAGCTCAGGCTGCCCAGGGCCCCATCCAACTGGCCTTGAGCACCTCCAGGGATGGGGCACCACAGCTTCTCTGGGAAGCTGTGCCAGTGCCTCACTGTACTCAGAGTAAAGGATTTCCTTCTACCATCTAATGTAAATCTTCCCTCTTCTAGATTAAAACCGTTCCTACTTGTTATATCACTATTAAACTGTGTAAGAAGTTGATCTCCTTCCTGTTTGTAAGTTCCCTTCAAATACTGGAAGGCTGCAAGGAGATCTTGCTGGAGCCTACTCCACACTGAACAAGCCCAACTCCCTCAACCTTTCTTTGTAGGAGAGGTGCTCCAGCCCTCTGACCATCTTCATGTCCCTCCTCTGGACCCACTCCAACAGCTCCACATCCCTCCAGTGCTGGGGGCCCCAGACCTGGACACGATACTCCGGATGAGGCCTCACAAGGGCAGAGTAGTTGTGCTAACCCACAGTGGGTCTTTGTGCCAATGGGAGATAGGGAACTGGAAGGGTTTGTCCTTGTGGAGGCAGTCAGGGAGTTCAAAAAGGAAAAATCAATGCTGCAAGAGGATGTCACTTTGAGACATTGTAAAATAATTGAATAATTTCAACATAAACCTCTCTTAAAGAGGATTTGAGCTCTACCAGTGCTGGTTTAGGCTTTTACCAGCTCATTATTCATTATTAAATGCACAAACCCAAAGCAAACTCAGCAGTACCGACAAAATGCTGTCTTGTTTCCCTGACTAACGTAGAACTTAATGGAGAGAACTTCATACCGATTTTCAACCAGTTACAAAAATACAGTTACAAAAATCCTGAGATTTTCCTGTGTTTTGGTTTGAAGTAGTTTAGAAATCTGTGAATAATTCCCTCTTCCTCTTGTGAACTTCTGCTGGTTCTTTCAGCATTTAATTGATGGTTTCGGAAGCCTCGGTTGCCTCTCACATGCCTGCTAGATAAAACTGAAAGGAAAATGTGGCCTCTTGTTTCTTCCACGAAAGACTAAGTGTGCACCTCAGGGAGGAACAGAAAGCCCCTTTCTTTTCAACTCCTTTTGTGCCTGCATTTGACTTTGATTTGGAGGAGTTTTAATCTCCCTTTCTGAACCATAACCTGACCCTGCTTTTTGAGAGCTGGGAAATATTTGGGGTCCCAGGAATGGAAATCTACATTCTGCTGCACAGTCTCTGCCTCACTGTAAGGTGAGGCCTTGCTCAATCCTCCCTCTGGGCCTCGGCCTGCAGAGGCTTAGGCTGAATTTAGCTAGGTTTGCCTATTTAAGGACTTACTTATAGATGTGAGTCTCTTGTTCTTGGAATGAAATACGCTGCAGGAGGAATAATGAAGAGGTGATTTACTCCCGCTCTTGTTTACATTCATAGCACGCAATTAGTTTTCTAGGGTTTCTTTTTTTTTCTTAGGTTCCATCCCTTCTTGCCACACCCTGCAGATTTCATCGCACAAAAATCTCCTGTTTTGTCATTTGTTCTGCAGCACCATGGAGCTGAGACTGTGCAGGGAGGACAGCAGGACCGTGCTGATGCTCCGGTCCACACGCAACCTCCAAAAGTGTGCAGCAACATAACAAATGGGCAGTAGAGCTCAGAGCTTTCCAGGTATCTTAAAAAAAAAAAAAAAAAAAAAAAAAAAAAGATGAAGCACACCTAGCTTTGGCAGATTAATGCTAATAGGATTTATGGAAGAAAAATGTTTGAAAAGCTGAGATTTGAATGAATTCGTTGTCTTCCAACAAATGACTAATTTAAGGACTTTGAAACATTCTGTTGTTAAATATATTTAATTACATTAAGAAAGATCCATTAAAGCTGGTTTTGCCAAACTGTGGCTTATGGCAAACAGAAGATACTGTAGAAAGGGACTGGAGTGGTATGTTGAAGGGTGCTCTGATTGCCTGCTGAAAGTATCCTTTTGTTTCACCAGCAAAAGAGACCGTAATGTTGCTTTGAGTAGTATTTCAAAATGTTGAGCCTACTGAAATATTAATGTACACTTTTTGAAATATCATAATTAGCTGTTATCTCTGCAATAACTGTTATTAAAAAGATCTGACTGCTTGTGATTCGAATGAGAATTATGTTCTAAATATGAGAAGATGATAAATTTGGGGGGATATGCGCAGACGTGAAAGCAGTACATGATGTGGTGGGCACGCTATTTTGTACAAAGAAAGTAAATATGCAAAGCATATACTTTTGCATATGCATAAGAGTGGTGCAGTCCTTAGAAACTATATACACAGGAGAGAACAGCATGAATATTTCTCCCAGCCTAAGGCTATAACTGTATAGTAAAAATAAAAGCAAAAATGGTTCAGAAATAGAAAGATGTTTCTTCATCTTGGTTAAAGAAACAATGTACCTCACACCGCTCTTGGAATAGAGTTACATGCAAACGACGGATCTAAAGGTTGTGTGACACTTGTTTTGCAATGATTTAATAATAGCAGTAATTTGCCCAAGAGGCAAAAAAAGCTTTTTTTTTTTTTTCTTCCCATTTTGCTTTTATTCCTTTCTTTATCTTTCCTTTTTACATCCCCCATTTTCCATTCCCTGTGTCATGCTACCTATGCTGCCCGGCAGAGTGCTATGTTCCCCTTGACCAGAACTCAGCTGTAACCTCAACCACAGACTCCAATCTTACAGATCTAACACATGCTAATAAATTTACATCTCTGAGTGGCAAGGACGTGATTGCCGTCTCTGAGACGAGGCTTCCTCCATGTTCTCTGCAAGCAGCTCATTCTTTACCCAGATGCTTCAGTTTTTCTAATTGGCTGTTCATTCTGGACTCTGAGTTACTACATGCTCCTGAAGACCAGTGTGAGGACATCAGAAGTTGTGTTAAAATCTGGAAAACGGTGTTGTTCAGTTCGGACATGGACAGCAAAGGCATTCTGCCTCTCTGTGTTAGTTCATTGCAGAGAAAATATATCTAAATGTAAATATACCCTTTTTAAAAATTGCTCTTCCTCCTTCCCAATGCCTTCTTTTAAAGGAATCTATGTCTTAATAAACTCCATATATACAAGTGGTGTTGTAATGCTATGTCACTAAGAGATAGAGATGTAAAGGTACATGAGGTACTCCAGAAAAGAAAAAAAACAAAGTGGCTTCTACTTCTAATCTTAAAAAAGCTTCATTTTTATAACATCTTTCAGAAAAATTCCCAGCTTACAATTAAGTTAATTTCAAAATACTGAAAGTCACCGTATTTTCTCTCAAAAAAAAAGAAAAAAAAATCACCTACTTAAAAAAGGGTTTCTGCTTAAATTGTATGCTTGGTTCCCCTGCACATGAAGGGAAATTACATGACCACTACCAATGGAGGATGGATCCCAAATACTCAATTAGTTACTGCTGAGTCACTTAAGTATATATGCACAATGATTCTGATTCAGCCTGACAGTAACACAGCTGCTTTTCTCACTTGCTACATGACTGCTGCATCTTCAATGACATTTACAAAAAATCATTGAGGGGAAGAACGTGTCCTCAGAGCTGAAAATACATCCAAATTCTTCTATTGAATGGGCCAAAATTACCCAAAGGTGCTGTAAAACTGCAGCTAAATCTATCACCAGATCGCATTTTATTTGACAAATTCTATTGTTATCTTTTGTAGACAGTTGCTAAGAATCAGTGTATTTCTGCAAGGAAAACAATCCAGTGTTGTGGGCTTTGGAAATGTCAGGGCCCTTGATTCTCCTGTTTATTTAAAAGTGGAAGTGTGCTGAGGGATGTATTTTGAACTCTATTCAAAGGTTAAAACTGATCTTTCATATAGTTCTGAAATTCAAAAGATTGCTGCTACTAAATGGCTTGACTCTGCGGCATAATCTCTGCTTTGCATTTAAATACCAAATCCTATCGGGGCTGGCTGCTAAGCAGGCTGTGAAGACATGGTCACTGCATCTCCCAGCCACTTCTCCAGGTAGGAGTGCAACCCCGACTTGTGGCAAGGCGATGTGAGAGCTGAGCAAGAGCCGCGCAGGGCACGGAGCGTGCTGCCAAGATGGGTGATACTGGCAGTTAAATTACCCATTCTGGACTTTGCTCAGGGTTGCAAGCTGATAGTCCCTTCCTCAAGGGGAAAAGCGTGTGGGGAGAAGCGAAACAGAGCAGGTTACACCTTACTCAGAGAGCAGCGGGCTGCATGAATGTCTTACAGATTGCATGGCGGTTTGTTTCTTTGCAAGGAAATTTTCCCTCTCAGTGCACATGGGTGTTTATCCTTCCTGATGGAGGGTGAGGCTTATCCTGGTGGGCCTTTGCTGAGCTCCCACTGCAGCTTCCTCAGGGACCACCAGTCAGCCCTGAAGGACCAACTCTAGGGTCAAGAGGTGACTTCGCCGCTGGAGCTCTAGCCAGTGTCAGAGTCTCACAAGTTCACAGTGCTCTATTTGACTGCAGAGAAGGAAGCAAAATAGGTCCTTATCAGCCTTCCCACGTCTTTTATAAACAATGACGGCTAATCATAGCCACTGCCTTTGAAAACTATTACCAGTTGCTGTAGTACTGCTATCAACATATGTAACACCTGGTATCTCCTAGAGCACCAAGAAGAGTAAGGTTATGCAAGAAGCTCCACTTTCTGAAAATGTTTTCACCCTCCATGGCTGCCAGGGGAAGCCTGAAAGTCTGATTCTTATCAGCTTAGAAACCTGTCGTTAGAAGAAAAATCAATGTGCTTTTAAATCAGGACTTATTAGTTTTGTGGTTTGTGTCCTGGCTGAACTTTTGAATGCTTGAGCTGGCGATTCTGAATCAGGTGAGAAACTGGAAGGGGTTTTCTGCTATTGCATGCTGGCGTGAAGTTTAGATTCATGCAGCATTTCGTATTTGAATGTGTAACGCAGATTGGTACCAGTCCGTACATGGGATTTTAGTCTGTCGTCTACGCAGATCTATGGCCTATGCAGATCAAACATCACCTACAGCCTACGCTGGTCATCACCATATCTGCTTTCTCTGTTTCAGAAAATATGAAGCTGCAGTCTGTATTTTACATTTCAATCCAGAATTAAGACAAAAAGATGATCAGTGTAAAGTGATCGTGGAAAGTATGATTTTCCCTACATCTACATGATCTGCAACAGACAGAGCTAAAACATAATGGATGAACCAAGATGGCACCTGCTTCTGATGGGAAACTTCAGGATGTTTTTAAAATTCTTTCTTCATCTTACAGAATTTATGTTCTCCACACTTAACAAATGAGGTCATCCTTGTTTTGTAATAAGAAATGTATTTTAAAAGATCGGAGGAAGACAAAGTAATAAAAATGTAACTTCTGTCACCTCTTTCTTCAAGGATGTTTTTAAGCAGGGTTCGTTACACAGCAGAACACTCAAAGTGAATGTAACTAGATGTGACTTTAAAGTCATCATCTGGGTATACAAGATGATATACCACTGTTTCCAGTAGAACTGGTAGGTAATTATTGTAAAATACTCTGTACTCCAGTATTTGGCTGTCACTCAGCAAATAACCCCAGTCACCACTGTGGAATTAATTGAATAGTACATCAGTACAATCAATTGCTGCCGTAACTAATTAAAATTAGAATTAGCTGAAAGAAAAATAGTATAAGGAGCTAACATGACGGAGGGATAAATTGTCCTGTGACTCCATCAGTTATAATTTAAATTGCTGAACGCTTATTCATAATAGAAAAACTGAATACAAGGCAGCAATGTAAAAAACACTAGTCAAATACAAATAATACAGAAAAGAATCAGAAAACACTCAATTGTTAAGTTGATAAATGCAGTTTGTTAACTGAAATCAAGATAAAGTAAGATTTATTTTGAATTTTGATTGTATTTTAAGTAGACCTTATTCTCTGTACAGTTCATTATTTTAAGGAAAGAAAAAGCTTATTTTTAGTTGTCACAGAAGAGCTGATAAAATATCAGGTTGCAGGATATGGTTATATGTTTTGTTTTGTTTTGGTTGGTTTTTTTTTTCTTCCTTAGCTTTAAACCAATCTATTTTTCAACAGCTACTGCAAAGACAGCAGCCTGGCAATAGCAAATGGTTGAGCATATCTAACCTCAGATCTGCTCCACCACCATTCTTTTAGTTGATCTCTATTACATACAGGTATTGTCTAGAGACAAGGGAAATAATTCAGAAATCAGTGTTCTTGGCTTTGTTTTCTATCTGTCACTGTCACCAAAATGCTCTATAGCTTTACCTTAGTCAGTAAAGCTCGGGCAATTTAGCACTCCTGTGTTTTATGTGATTATAGTTCACCAGGATGATGGAGGGCTAATTTGTAGATGTAGAGCATAGTGGGTGCTGCATACAGGTGGTACATTTCAGTGCTGTGACTCAGTCATGGCTCAGTCAATTCTGATGTAGTTGAAAATTCCAGCACTCAGCTGATATGGATCAGGTGCCTTTTATTTATTTATTTTTTAATATGGAATGGATCTGTTGAATTTATAGTTTTGTCATTCAGTAGGCAAATACTTGTGTTGTGCTAACGTAAGTTAAGGCATATTTATCTTCAGTGTATGAACTTACATGGGCATATGAAACAAAAAGAATCTGGACGTGCGTCTGAGCCGATGTCATCTCGCAAACGAGGAGGAGAAGCTGACTGCATTCTTCAGAACAAATCCTGCTGCTGGCAAGAAATAGGCAACTCCAGGCAAATGGTCCTCATAGTTCTGCAAATTCCTGGTTTGAAATGTCACCACTCTCACTGCCAAACCCCTCTTCAGCAGAGATTGCGGGGTCTGCTTGCAGACAGGAGGGTTGTGGAGCAGGTGGCCAGACACTGTGCTGCTGCCATCCTCAGAACACCAGGAAGAAAATCATAGAATCATATATATGATCATAGAATGGCTTAGGTTGGAAGGCACCTCTAAGATCATCTAGTTCCAGCCCCCTGCTGTGGGCAGGGTTGCCACCACTGGATCAGGCACTAGATCAGGTTGCGATGGTCCAATGCGTTGAGGAGCTGTTTGACCTAGTACTGGCAGGTTCCATTCTGAGTTTTAAATTACCTACCCATCAACATTTAAATGCATGTGAAATTAGTCATTTCTCACAAACGTTCATGTGGTGTCTTAATCTTGATCTGCTGGAAGGCTTTCTGCAGAGCTCACCACTACAGCATCCTGCTGCTCTCCTGGGGCTTGGTCGGTGAGGTCCCTAGCTTGCAGGGCAAACAATGGAGCAACTTAACTTGCAGCTCATCTGCTTTATATCAACACCAGTAGATTCTGAAAGGTCAATCAGCCAACAGCCCATGTGCTCTCCCTGCACCCCACAAAGACGTAGGTTCATTCACCCAGAGGGAAACCTGCAGAGAACCAGAGGTTCTTCTCCCCCTCAGCCTCACCACATCCCTGTCAGTATGGCTATAGCTAGTTGCCAACTCTGAAGCTCCGTGGGAGGGCGGGTGGGATAAACACTAACAGGGAGTGGTTGCATTCTCCCCATTCCTGCCCCAAACCTCCCAGTCACCAGGCCCTCTCCACAAAATACCCACGGGAGAGGAATTCCTGGGATTTAGCCAACCCAGAGGGAATGTATTGTGCCTTTGGGTCTGGATGACATTGTTCATGGAGATCTACAGATGTTACAGACTAGGCGGTTCTTGGCTTGGTGCAGCATACTCCGTGATAGCACGGTGTGCGTTAGCAACATCCTCTCCTACTGAGTGCCTTATAGTGTGCTACTATATACCTCAATGTCTGCAACTGTTTACAGAAAAATGGCTTTCACTGATTTCATCTGCTCTTGCAGTTTCGCCATGAGTCACACAATATGGTGTGTACTTTTTCCTTTTTACTTAGAGACCAAACAGCCCCAATCCCATCTTTAGTTAGGTTTTCTAGTCTTGACTTCCTTCAGAGAAAAATAAAAGCAACAAATAAAGTTTCTTGCTCTCAAAGCTGAACATGTATACTCCTAAGATCTTTTTTTTTTTTTCCACTAGGAGATAAATAAAAATAAGTCCACCATCACATTTTAACTGTACTTATTTGGGGTCATGAGCTACGAATACCAGTGGCTGATGGCCTGGTATTCGTATCTCTGAAACTTCCAAGTGTCTCCATGTGGAGACCCAAAAACTGCATTACCTCTGCTCGGAAAAGCAATGGTGCTTCAGCTCCTCACAGGTGCTTCGTGAGGCTTGATGATCTTGCTTTGAGATTCAAGATGGGAAAGCACCAAAGGAATGTAATGCTGTGTTTTCTCACATGCTTCTGAACACCCAGGACTGAAGAAACACAAAGCAGGGCCAGAGGGGACTACTGTGGGAGGCTTCTGAGATCTGGCTGCCTTCAAGCCCAGCATTTCACTTTCTGCCTTTGACCTGCCGCACAGAAATGAAGTCAGCCTCACGCTCCTCTGCCAAAGCTGAGTCTGTTGAGAGCACCGATTACAGTAAAAAACCTCAAACACTTGCAGAGGGAACCCTTTTGCTTTTTGATACAGTGGAGCCAGGAAGTCACTAAGTGAGTACAGCCTTCTGAGTGCTGATGCTCTGAAAAGCAAAATCAGTCTTGTTTTTCAGAATAGCACACTCAGGTCCACAGGCCAGGCTAACGGAAGGGTAAGTTATTTTCCTCACAATTTGGCTAAAAGTGGCATAATTGTGACCATTACTTTATCAGAGTTGTTACCTTTGCAGTTGTAAACAAGAAGGCCTTGCCAATTTTCCACTCAATGGGAAAATTCTGTGTGCTTTGATAGCAATACACCAGAGAGAGCACATAATGGAAATGCTATCGTGGAGTGCCAGCTCAAAAAGAGAGGAAAATGGCTGAAGAATTAACTGTCAAATGACTTCTCTTTTTTTCTTTTTGCTTTTTTTCCCTTTTTTCCCCCTTTTTCCTTTTTTTATTCTTTCTCTTTTTTCTTTTTTTTTTTTCCTTTTCCTTTTTTTCTTTTCACTTCTTCATTTTCTTCTTCTCCTTCTTCTTAAGTCTACTTAGCAACATTTATGGAAAATGACTTGCGTCTCAAATAGGCCTATGTGTCTCTTTTGCTATCATTTAAGATTAGACCTAGCAAATCTACCTGACTTTTCAGCTGTAATCTCAAGGTGCTTCCAGCTTATGTCTTTTATTTGTGTTAATTAAATATGTGAAAAGATGGACTTGTGTACATGCAAATGTCACAGAATTAAAGGTACCATATCAGACTCGGCAGTTTGGGGAATATATGTGCCAGTGGATTTCTCTCAGATAAATGCAATGTTGTGTATGTGTATCTCTGCTTGTGTGCCCTTGCCTGGCAGCCCCTTGCCTTCTGGCAGGCAGGTATGCCATGCACCAGTTAGCTCTCTGCTCCCTACATGCATTGATACAAAAAAAGGAAGCCACGTGCCTCTTTTGGAGGTGTTTTGTCCCAGTTCTTTTCCTGCAACAGTGCAAAGCTGTGTGTGTTCAGCCTGTATAGCCCTCTTTACTAAACAGACCTCTTTAGTTCAGACTAATTATTTGCTGACCAATAATTGATTATCTGCAACAAATGCAGACTTTACTCTAGACATTTGTGGTTTCCCTGGGGCTAATTCCTAGATTAAATCATAAATGTTTATACTCTGGTATGAAAAGTTTATTCAAAGCTAGAAGGGAATGCATCTAGTATGGACATATCCCCCAGTAGCTGCCATCTAGGCTGTATGTCACTACTTGGACAGCTGCCTATGTTCGGGAAAACACTCACGCATCTTTTTTTAATAAAGTTGTGCCAAGATTCTTCACTCCACAGAGCCTCAGTGTGAGGCTGCAGATGCAGCCACCAAAACAGTCGGCTAAGGAGAAAGGGGATGGCTCATGCCTCCATCCTCCTGTCCCAACCCATGTCCTTCTCACAGCAGCACAGGATCCTCCCTACTGACTTCCTAGTGAGACCCAGACATGACATCAGGATTGGGGACGGTCCCAGGCATGTACCATGTGTCCTGGAGTCAGACAGGGAGGTGTGGAGCTGCCATGTTGGGTGTTGGCACTGTAACAGCACACAGCCTGTTGTTAGTCACACTGGCCTTTCATCACGTCCAGCCCTAAGCAAGTCATTGAGCTCCATTCAAGCCAAAGCAATGTCACATAGAGTCACTGCTCCTGCATTGTCCCTGCTGAATGGCCACAGGAGTGCTGTGAGCCATCCTAGCCAACCCCTCAGGGACTTCCGCAAGCCATTGCATGGCTGCTGGCAGCAAGGTGTTCATCTGTGATTTGTGACTGACTGGAGAACCAACCATCCCATTCTTCCCAGTTTTCTGGAACATTTGCTGTGTTATCTGAGTAGCTATCTAATTTCTTCAGATTCAATTGACAGTTATATTTAGACAAGGAAAAACCTAGCACAAACGTCTTATTTTACAGATTCTCCTGTATTAGGAACAAATCCTTTATGTACTTTTGCTAGAATTGGATTTAATGAAGAAACATCAAGCATCATCCTTTGGGAGCAGCATTTTGTTGGTAAAAATGAAAAGTGAAAAACAGGTGCAGAGAGGGAGGTAGACTCTATATCTCCAAATTATTGGAAGATCACATAGAGAAGAGGTACGCTAGGAGCAGGATTAGCAAATGAATTTCCCTAAATTCTCTGGTACAAATAAGTGGGAGGAATGTGACTGACCCTAAATCTGTGTGGGGAAGGGAAGGAAGGAGGAAGCAACCCTGCCCTGTGTTTGCTTAAGACTTGCTTTACTCCTTTCCATGCCCTGACCCTGTCAAACAGGAATCCCAGGCTAATCCCACCTGCTCAGAAGACTCAGTGTGCCAGAGCATCACTGGAAGATTGGACTTCTGCAAAGTTTGTTTTCTGCTGCTTGATGTTCTTATTAGTGTTCTTTTTTCAGAGAATAGGACATGTCCCCATCCAAATGCTTTGACAAATGAGTTTAATAACACTTCCATTCATTTACTGCTTGCTAAGTGAGCAGCGTAATAAGGTGGTCAAGGGAGTTGTTCACATGTGGGCAGACTTAGAAGAAATAGTTCGTACACAAGAAGAAATCTGGTTATTTTTTAGGCATTTTTCTTCTTATTCCACATGATGCAGTGCTGCCATTTAGAATATAAATGACTAATCAAATACAATTACAAATTTCTGTATTCACTTTTATTGAGTCTGAGGAAATAAAATGTATCTGCTATAAAACAGAACCATAAACTACAGATAGATCTCTCACAGCTCAGGCAGGTAAAGAGAGAAGACATCTCTTCATTTGATATATGTCTTGGAAGTATGCATCTCTTACTCATACATAGAAAAATTGTGCTTCAGGTTTTTAAGTACTCACTAGTTCAGATACTAAGATGATGAACCACGTATAAAATGCTAAACTTATTGCTTTGGAGAAACACATACACATTGAAAACTTAGGATTGGTAGAGAACCAGCTGAACTAGACTAGTGAGCTCTATAGGTGAGGCTATAAGCATGGCTCATATTGTTCACATGACTTTAAATTGCAGCCCCGGTCGAAGCCGTATTTTGTTATATTTTCCTATACAGTATCACCTGTATCTACAGCAGCACATAAGCAGTAATAATACAACCGTTGTTGCAACATAAGTTATCTAAAGAATGACCGTCCCCTCATGAGAAAGTTCTCATGGGAGGAAGAACCACATCGATGGGCAGAATGCAGTGTCAGGTTTGGCGGATTGGTTGGTGGATGTATTTGAGGCTGTGAAGAGGAAGGGACAGTGAGTACATCCTTACTCTAGTGCTCACATTACAGCCTGAGACACACAGGTAGGAGGACCTCAACAATCGTCATCTGTAGTACTCGTGTAACTCATCATTTTAGTCTGATACCCTCAGTCAAACCACAGTATTTTGAGAAACAGAGGCTATTTTAAGTACCCATGTCCTTACAGCCAGAGAAAAAAAACACTATAAAATAAATGCAGCACATGGCCACTCATAATGGACAAACATTCCTTTTTGGGAGAATTTCCCAAATCAACCATTACATTGAGTACATTTCTCCCTATTTGCTCTGGACTCCTAAAGTAAGGGTAGAGCTCAGGGGAAGACAGGGTAACTGAGGAAATGAGATACAAAAGCTACAGAAATTGAATTTCCTCACAGTTATTTTTCCATAAGCTGTATAAACTTTCCTTACTGAAAGAAATACTCTGAGGCCCACAAGTTCTTACATTTTCTGTGTAACTCTAACAGTAACCTTTGCCTATGTTGTGACCATCTAAAAGTCTCAGAAAATAGCTGATACATTTGCATCCTACATACCACCTTGAGCTACACAAAAGACAGAAAATACAAAACCCTTCCAAACATTCTGAAAATGCCAGATTCCTCAAACAAACAAACCAACTAACTCTGGCTACAAATGATTTTAAATATATAAAGAAAAAGGATTTTGGTCTTTTGGGCGACTTTACTGACTCTTTCAAAGCACTGCTTGATTGACTCTGCCTGGATGGGCCACATATAAGTGGCAAAGAAAATAATGAGGAAAGTGTTTCATATTCTTAAGCTAGAAAACATCAGCCTAAATATCAGTGATAGCAGCAGTAATATAGTATTTTCCGTACATACACTTCTGCTCATTGCTTGAGTTTCCATGAGGCAGGGGAATTTTATATAGAGCTACATTTAGGACAAAGAAATTATGGCATACAGCAGTTAGGAGCGTTGCCTTTGATCAGGAAGCAATTCATTACCAGAGATGAAATTCACCACAAAGCTCCTGGTTCCACTGCTCCCATCCGCTGTCTCAACAGGAAGATAAACCATTTTACATTCATAAAATAAGAATTAAAATTCTTTTGCTTCAAGTGCTTTTGACAGTTCAGATGCAGACAAAAAAATAAACTCAGCCTTCAATTTCTTACCTTATCTATAATCTAAATAATATCCATCCCTTAACTACTAACCCCACGTATGTGTTATACAGCAGCAAGGGGACTAATAGCATTAGCTCTTGACAAGCAGAGATGGGTAACGTCTTAGCTCCTTGCTCTACCAGAGCCAGCCTTTGGAGAGTTGGTTTTTAATCTCTTTCCTCTCTATTAAATGAACAGCTCAAACGAGATGAATTGCCTCGAAAGCATTAATTTATTTTTTCTCTATGAGACTCCTTTATAAAGATCTACTTTCCATCCCTGAAAGAAGAAAAAAAAACCCCATCCAAATAAGAGCAAACAACAAACAGTAAAGCAGGAGCTGTGATTTATTCAGTCTGGTCCCTTCCGAGGGTAACAACAGCTGCAGTCTGCCAGGAAGGCATCTCAGAGTGCTGAGGAATCAGCGCTGCACTCAGAACTGAAGAAGCATGGAGGATTTAGAGCCAAATTAGCTCTTTTCATTCAAAGGAAAGACAATGAATCATCAGTTGTTTACACACAGTCTGTCTTACCCTGCTCTGTGCAGAGGAAGTGCTCTCACCCACATATTGCTCCGCCTGACCTGTTCTTGTTCAGATTTCATTGTCAGATGTCCTTATCATCATCAACAACAACAGGAACAAAATATGGGTTTGTAGTATTTAAACTGATTCATCAAGAGTGTCAATTAAAGAAAAAGACACCTTAAAGTTGACCTGCTAGAAGAAAGAGTATAAAACTTGTCATCCATATAGATTTTTCTCTTTGTTCATCCTATGCTCCTCTGTGTGGCCTTCAGCTCTAGATCCCTGGAGTTAATTACCTTTAACAGAATTTTGCTGTCCCCTCACTTTTACTGTTAAGTGTAAACTCTTTCATCATGAATTATGACTGCCATAAACTGAACCACAGAACTAAGATTATGATTATTGCTACCGCCGATAATGAAAAAGTTATATACCATACTGGAACAAATCCCACAGCCTTTTAAGTTTCCTGCATGAATAATCTGTTATGTCCCCGGTTTAAACCTTTACTAACAATGTCTCCCAGTTTTGAGAGCCTTGAGAATTTAGCAGGGTAGTTTTAATTTATTGCAGCCTAAAGATCTTTACAAGACCAGGAAAAAGAAGGCTCTTTGTCTAAACGGCAGGGAAGAGACAGCTGCAGGCCCATTACCTGCCATGTTAGCAATCACTGCACTGGCTGATGATGCTCACAGGGGCTAAAGCTTGTTCCATGCTGCTGTTCTCTCTCTCCTTCCCTCACATCATCTCTTCTTAATGACTGAAAAAAATATTTTCAATAAAATGTTGCCATTGGAAATAAGTGATATATAGTGGAACAAAAGGTGAAAGTGACCTGAAAAATAAAGTAAAAAAATAAAGCTGATTCATTTACAGTGTGATGAGATTTCATAGAATCGTAGAATCATTGCAGTTGGAAAAGACCTCTCATATCATCTATTCTAGCCATCAGCCCATCCCCACCACTAACCATGCCTACTAACCAGATCCCTCAGTGGCACATCCACACGGTTCTTGGGCACCTCCAGGGACGGTGACTCCCACCACCTCCCTGGGCAGCCTATGCTGATTTATATTACAGTTGTTGGCTGCTTGCATACTTCTTCAGTCTCCTCTACCAAGAATATACCATTGCTTGGATGGCTTGGATTAGCATTGAGTTCTAAATTTAGAAGAGCTATATGCAACAACATCTCTCAGATACAAAAGCGGTTGTAGTAACTTTATTATTATTATTATTATTATTAATTTGTGATGAGGCATTACTTCTACTGAAAACATTGGAGAGTGTGCTAGAAAAGGCGGATATGCCATCTCCCTAAATTTCTTAGATCTTGTATAAGGAGGGACAAAACTGATGAGAAAACAGCTTTGCGAAAATGTATGAATAAAAGTAGTATTTGAATAATTCATTTCTCTAGAATGGCCTCTGAAGTCTTTTTCCCATTTTAGTGAAAAATGTACCATCCACTTGTGGCAGCCTATAGACAAGGACTGTATTAAAAGGTATTTAAATGAGGAAGTGATTCCAAAAATTTCCAACTTTCCATGCATCAGTGAGTATTTTTGACATAGCCTGATGTTATAGGAGTTGTAATAAATATTCAATTTATTCAAGAGCTTATGTTATTTTTAGACTATTTGCTACCTATTATCAGGACATCACCTTTGAAAGAACAGAACTTCAAACAAGGAGAGACACCCAGCTCTCCCACAAGATTTCTGTGTTTGCAGGGTCTGTGGAAAACAGAACACTTTGCATCAGCTAGTCTAAAATGCAGATGTAATGGAAACAGATTGGAACAGAACTGTGTTTTTAAATAGAGATTTCCCCAGAGAGGCATGGTTCTTGGGACTGCAGTATTCCAACATCTGTGCTTGAGGACAGGGATCAGCAAACCTCAAAAGCTGCTCCTACAGATAGAGATTCACACATCCACATTTGGAGTGGGGGTTGAGCAGAGACATCCATAGGGTAATAGCTCCTTTCCCATGTTGAGTGGCAAATGCCACACCAACACCTGCAGTATCATCAGGGAAGAGAGTGTCACTACTCTGTTCCTTCCCCACAGCTGTCCCCTAGCACTTAAGTGTCAAAAAACAAAGACCAGGTCTCCAAATGTGGTCATACACAAGAACTGCATGTTGAAAAATTTCTCAACAAACTCTATCAGAATTTCCCAAAGTAGAAGGGCAACAGTGTTACAAAAATAAAGCAAGAAAGATGAATTGGAATAAAACATTTGGGTGGAAACACTGAGTTGTTGCCATGACTAAAGGGAGCTAATTTATTTGCTTATACATTCTTTGTAATCTCATCTTCTCCCATGTGACTGCCAGTGACTCATAGTTTGTTTACTGATGAAGAAAACATGCTTTCCGAAATCTGTACATGGAAGCATCTTCTCCGGTCAGAGCACATTCCTCCCACGCACAGAAGCAGGGACAACCTCATGGACACTGCTCAGCATCTCTGGGATCAGCAGGGTGGGGAGGCATGGAGAAGGGGTGCTGCACAGGTGCTGCCCATAGGGACCACTGAGGGTAGATAACACAGCTTGGGCTTGTTTGCTTCTCCCACTGTGTTTCCCAACCTCAGAGGTTTGGAGACTTTCTGGCCAGAAAAGTTGCATAGTAATGATGCTAAGAGAGCCGTAAGGCAAATAGCTCAAAGCCAGCTCTAATGTGCTCTGCTGCTCTAGGAAGATTCAACGCTCCTGCAGACTTTTATAGGCATGGATAGCTTCTCAGGATCAACCAGGCTGGGCCATTTGCTGTTTTGTCTGTTTGCACCAACAACTCTCTGCATGGGGCTGAACCAGAGAGAGAACTGCCTGATTCAATGGCACCATAATGCACAAGGCAAACTACTTAGCAATCCCAAAAGAAAACAAAACAAGGAAGTGCATAGTTTCTAGTTCACAGATTTATGTAAGCATGCTCCAGCTTCTATGCTCTATATTGAGGCCAGCCTGCTGTACTTCTGGGCTTGATATATGCCAGCTCAGACACCACCATTGGGAAATACAGGTGGAGAGGAGTTTGCCCTCTCCTCTCCTCTCCTCTCCTCTCCTCTCCTCTCCTCTTTCCTGTTCCTTTTCTTTTCCTGAACTGAACACACATTCTTCATGTTTTAGAAAGGCAGCACTGTTTGCTAGTTTTTACAGACTATCATAGTCTAGTGCTGCTAGAGAAGNTCCTCTCCTCTCCTCTCCTCTCCTGTCCTCTCCTCTCCTCTCCTCTCCTCTCCTCTCCTCTCCATCCCAATAAAAATGAGCACGAACTGAAAGGGAAGAACTGAAAGGGAAAGGTGTTGCTGGGATACTTCTTCAAGTTAGTAGACAAAACAGAATTGTTAAAGAAAAAATAAATGTGTAATTTTTGACAGAAATCCATCAAGAATCACTGTGATAATCTGCCAACATCTCTGGAATGAATGATGTTCTCTTGTAGGTGTGTCATTGCAAAAAGCTGCTATGTAATTGTTTGTCTTTCAGAGGAGTTTGCTGGGCCTGGCTCCAGGAGTTGCTGTTAGCCATGCATGTTGCCCACAGCATGGCTGAGCACATTCCTCTCCTCCTGCCCCACGCCACAGCCCAGCCTGCCATTGGAGAAGATGAACAGACACAGCCATTAGATGCAGTGGCTTTGCATCGCTTCAGGCCTGCACTTATTGAAAGGTAACAAAACTGCCTGTAGATAAACATATGAGATCATCAACTCACCCATTAATTAAAAAAGAGTGTTCTAATGCTGGCAGTAGCGTAAGTGGATATGGAAGACCAGCCTCATTGTAGAACTAACTACAACAAGGAAGTCAAAAGGTAATCATAAAATCATAGCACTGCCAAGGTTGGAAAAGACCTCCAAGATCACCCAATCCAACCATTCTCCTATCACCATTTTTTCCCCACTAAACCATGTCCCTTAGTACAACATCTAAACATTCCTTGAACACCTACAGAGATGATGACTCCACCACCTCCCTGCGCAGCCCATTCCAGCACATGGCCACTCTACTGGAGAAGAATTTTTTCCTAATATCCAGCCTGAACCTCCCTCCCCTGGCACAACTTCATGCCATTCCTTCTAGTCCCATCACTACTTATGTGGGAGAAGAGGTTGATCCCTACCTTGCCACAAGCTCCCTTCAGGTTGGTGTAGAGGGCGATACAAACTAGGATGCCATTGGCTTTCTTGGCCACCTGGGCACACTGCTGGCTTATGTTCAGCCAAGCATCGATACCTCAGGTCCATTTCCTCCACACAGTCTTCCAGCCACTCTGCCCCAAGGTTGTAGCATTGCCTGGGGTTGTAGTGGCCAAAGTGCAGGACCTGGCACTTAAATATTAGTCATCTGTGGAGCTCCAAGAGGTCTCTTAGAACATGAGACCAGACTGCTGTCTGGAAAACTAGCGATGTGCTTCAGGCTCAGCCACAGCAAGTGCCTGAGTCCACATGTTCTATCTGTGGTAGAGCCTTATACTATGTGCCTTTGGCGGCACATTTCATGGTGTTGTCTCTTGGTTCCTTTAACTGTAACATCATAGATAAAGAGAAAGATCCAGGTTCAGAAGAATTTTTTTTAAGTTTGAATGTAGATGCCCAAGTGAAAAACTGCAGCTTTCAAAGCCTCAGTCTTGGGCGCCAGAAAACCCCCTGATGCCTCAGTTTTGTCAGTGAAGCCTCCCCCAGGCAAATCTGTAGATGTGGATCTTTCAGCGTTGATGCTGCTGTTAACATTTGTTGTACTGCAGCACTTAAATAGACCATTAACGATATTATTAGTTAAGATCTCTGCCCAGACTGACCTTATGGCTACTTTTTATTTTTGCTTTTTTTTTTTCATAGCTGCAAAAGCAGGAAGCCCCTTTGAGCACAGCACTTCAGGAAGGACACACAGGGTGCCAGCACATCCATTGCCTTGGAGAACGGCAACAGAGTGGTTTTATGTCTATTCATCTCTAAGCTTTTGCTTACATGAAGATTCAGATGGACATATAATTTTTCTATCTCTAACCTAAAATTCTCCAGGGTGATTGTTCAGCTTCTAAAATATTTAGATGCACACACCCACACATGGCCCATTTTTTTTCAATAGGTCTGTATAGCTGTGTGCCTCATTCGCTTGTGCAGATTCTGTCATTGAATATGCAGATAATAAATGGACATGCAAATACACAGATACATAGACACTAAACTTACTCTTTTCTCATCTTTAAGTGAAAACAAGAGAAATGTCAAATGCATTTTATCACATCGCGAGTAGACAGCAGTCCATGCTTTTTAAAAGGAAAGTGGGCACAGAAAGAGAAAAACATCCAGTTACCCCACCACTAGATGCATTAAGCCAAAAATAAGTAGTTCTAAAAATATATGTACTGAAGCTGTAAGTGGGAACTATTCATAGTGGACGGTCACATTCTTGACCCCAGTCTGTGCTGGTTATAAGATAACTACAGAATTCCCAAGTCGCATTGAGAAGTACTGCAGTGTATTGTAGAAACACTTGAAATTTAAGTCATGCTGACCGTAAAGGAGTACTTCAGAGTTTTACTTATTTGCTAATGCAAAATAAATAAATAAATAAATAAATAAATAAATAAACTATCATGTTTCTTGAGGATTGTTTAAGTTAGACTTTACCACGTTCTTACCAGACACCTTACATAAACTTGCATTATAGGGACAGACGAAAATAATGTCAATATCAAGGTGCACACAAAGCCTATTTGTGCATCTGCCAGGGCTGTGACTCGTGTTAAACTACAGCGTGAACGTCTCACCACTGGGGTACAGTTATTACCTGCGAGAGATCTCCTGCCTTACAACGTACTATTGCTCCCTCCGTACACAAGCAGGTTTTTCCAAATTCCTTCCTGTAATTTCACAGATGTCATCCTCATGGAATTCCTGCTCAGATGTTCAGCTTCATCTCTTCATACTGACCATCTTCCAGTGGCACTCACATCTCTCCCAGAGGAATCCTCCCCCTCTCTTTGGCATTTTATTTACCTCACACCTCAGCAGAAGTGATAGAGCCGCACTGTTATGTTTCAGAGCTGTTGAAGGAGGCTTTTCTCTGCTTCCCCTCTGATTGAGCACCCTGTGTCTCCACCGGCTGTCTCTCCCCCAGAGTGCAATAAGGCCTTGCTCATGTCAGCCTGCTCCACACAGCCCCAGAGTGGAAGGAGCTGTGATCTGTTTCACACCAAGAAGGCAGCAAATAGAGGAGGTCACAAGCTAGGCTTACTGTGCCAGAGTATTTGTGATGGGACATTTAGATAATAATGTGGATTTGGCTTTTAAATAGAACCACCTAGCAAACCCCACTGCAGATCACAGAGGATAGGAGCAATCTGGCAGACTTAAAGGGAACAACAACCCATTCTGGGCTTTTTTTAGGGGTTTCTTACAAACCCGTCATTTGTGGCCATGCAATGTTTCTAACCGTTGTCCCTGAAAAGTGATTTCACCATGCCCGAAAATAACTGGCTGCCATCATTTTAGACATGATTTTTAGCTGTCAATAACTGTACTGATTTGTTTGTCCGCTGAGGGAATACGGTAGGAACTTTAACATCTAGCTGGCGTGAAGACAGACATTTGGAGTTCTCCTTGGAGGTACTCCTGTTCCAGGCTCTCAGCTCAGTTGGTTAATTGGAGATACTTGGAGCACTTTGAGATACTTGAGACAGGTTCCGTCCTGCCTGGCCTCCAGATGTGTGCTCCAGAGAGAAATGGGTTCCCTGTAGTTCCTGTGGCACATCCATTAGTCCCCAGTGTGCATCTCACATCCTCCGAGGCCATCAGGCCATGTCTGTATGTGAGAGCTGAGTGAAGTCTTACATTGCTGCTAATTATAATGGGACATTCAATACCTACATCACGCCTCCCTGATCAAACTGGCAAGCTGGATCTTCCCCATCTTAGAGTACTTTCCCTTTTATCTGAGACATAAGAAATAATAGGCAATTCAATAACATTTCCTTCAATATTATGGATGAATTTAGTCAGGGCAGTTAATTTAACAAATATTTTTTTTTGCACACTTTTTCATCAACACCTAAAATGTTATCAATACTTCTTAATTGCCAGCACTCCATCTTCATTTTTCTTTCTACAAACAAAGAAGTCTGAAAATAGTTCTGTATTATTCATATTTTGTAACAATTTATTTCACTTCCCTCTTTAGAAAGAGGTCTGTTTCCTCTTTGGTACAGTATTCATTTTATCTGGTGCCCCTTTGGCTATCCTTAACTCATTCTGTTTTCTTGCTGTTTTTGTATTTTCCTGTGGACTTTAATCGAGTCTGACAGGCAGTCTTTCTAAAGCACACAGGCAGTTTCTGTCTCCATTTTGTTTTCTCTATCAGAAGGACTGCAGACAGATATGCTGCAAATGAGGTTTCTTTTAGAGTTCTCCAACTTTCTTATAAACTCATATTTGTTTGATCATTCAAGTGCTCCATTGCACCATGGTCACTAGTTTTATTAATAGCTTTCCAGTTTGATTCCACACCTCTTTCCTCCTGTACTAAACATCTAATCTAAAACCTCTGGTTATCAGTGGCCGTCTCCTATACAGATATTTTTTGTTTTGGCTATTTGAATTTGATTCACTGTGAGTAACAGCATCAGACTGTGCTAGTACTCTCACATACCTAATTCTCTTCCATTGGACAGAAATAACTCAAGGCTGACATCTTCGAAAAAATTTCAACTGCATCAAACCCAAAAACACTAGGAACTCTAGATCAGCTTTTCTGTGTACAACTATGTGATTCTGTTTAAAAAAGGTGCATTGGAGGTCAAGGAAGCATGGAAGTTAGTTTTTATTTGTAATTGGGTCCTCTGAGGATGCAGACCATCCTTTTATGCTTTTCACAGCACTGGGGTGAGAAAGAGAGATAAGAAGAGGGAGGAAAGAGAGGGAGAGAAAAAGGAGGAGAGAGGAAGGAAGGAAGGGATGGAGGGAAGAAGAGAGGGAGAGAGGGACTGAAGAAGGAGGGAAGGAGGGAAGGAGGGAAGGAGGGAAGGAGGGAAGGAAGGAAGGAAGGAAGGAAGGAAGGAAGGAAGGAAGGAAGGAAGGAAGGAAGGAAGGAAGGAAGGAAGGAAGGAAGGAAGGAAGGAAGGAAGGAAGGGATTTTTGTGTGTCAGGGCAACTCTAACAGTGAGGTTTTAAGAACTATTATGAAGCTCGCATTAAATTTAAAATGGCTGGCAGCGCTGGTGCTCTTTATTGTCTGAATCATGATGCAGCTGTGCCCACAGCTAAGCATTGCCTTATATTTGCAGTAGCTGTAGCTGTCATGCCAAAGATGTCCCTCTGGAGTGGGGTGCCTTCTGGACCCGGTATTCCCAAGCTCTGAGGTTGCAAGCCCTGGGATTTCACAGACTCCTTTTCCTCCAGCCAGGCGCTTGCTTTTCTACCACATGACCACCATACCTATTCTTTACTTCCCCTGTTAAAAACAGCCACATACCCTGCTAGCCCCTTTTCTTATCTGATTGCACCCTACTTTATCAGTATCGCTGATCCTGTCTGTGCCTGCTGAGGTATCCATGCTGCAGGTGGCCTGATGCAAGTAGCTCACATGTTGGAAAAGAAGAAAATTAGGGGTTTGGTAGCTATGAAAACTAATAGCAGCTTTGTGCTGGGAGCCCTGGATAGAGGCAGTATGAAGATGAAAAGATAGGAAAACATCATCTTCTCACAATAAATCAATATTGTTAATATAACTAAGACCTTCTCTAAAGGTGAGGGCACAAATTTCCGACATTAGCTGTTGTCATAACAAGTGGTCTCTACTGTTCTCATTTTTAAAATTGACTTTTTCATCTTTTCTTACTGCCATGGAGATCAATAATCTCATGCATGAGTAGAGTTACTGGTATCTGCAGGATGTCCAGAGGATAAAAAATAACATTGCGGTACTTACTGCACTGTCTGCCTGAGCACCTGCCTGCAAGTGTCCCAGAGCAACCTGGCTCAAGTTTTTTCTATGGTGCAGAAGATAAGAAGAGAACTCATCATCATTCATTCTAATTAATCAGCTATGATAAAAGCTTGATGAAGCAACATTTGCAGTAATGCGGGCTTTAAAAATAGATTGTATAATTCCCTCCATGTTTTCAGTTTCAGTCTACATTCATGTGGAATGGTATGCAAATACATAATCACATCCCTTACTCCCACACACGTGTGCTTATAGGAAGGCTCGTTGATGCATACAGGAATAAAACACGCATACCCATGCAAAAACATGCTCGAGTTGAGGTGTTTAAGTATGATAAGAAATATCTACATTATTTTCATCATTCTTTTCAACAGTATATATGTTTATGTATTGTGCCTTCATAAGATACCATGTAAGTGCAGTGATGTCCTTGTATTAAACTGCAGAGACTTGAGATGAACACTGCTGGTGAAAGACACAATGTACATGTTCAGGTGCTTCCCCATTACGTACAAACATTCAAAAGATTTTTATCATCCTTTGGCATATATCACCGAATAGTTGGTTCCAAGGCAATTGCAGTCTCTCTATGTATTAGACAATACATTTAAAAAAGGAGAAATGGGAAAGCAAGAGAAGCAACAGTACATAAAAATTAAAATGAGGGAAAAGAGGAAGTATTTTCAGTGAAGCTCTTTGTAATAAAGATTACAATATATAAACAATCTATCACATAGATACATAGATATTGCTACATGATCATACAGGTAGATGCACTGTCTGATACCTGAAATCTCTGTCCAATATGTGTATATACACATCTACAAATCCATATTTTCATATGTTTTCTTATACCTGTACACCAGTGCAGGTATATATACATGGTGTTTAAATGCTAACCCAACCACAGAACTTTCTCAAGGGGAAGAGAGCAGTGAATCTGACCCCAGAGTGCCAAGAAAATGGGGCAGGCAGCTTATGCAACATGCCTGTAGCTCACCCCAAACATGAGGGCAGGTTTCTGCCAGCAGAGCCTCGCGGGCGGGTATGCTGTGCAAGCAGCATCAGCCTCAGCAGAGTGGGGATAAAGTCACTGAAATTGCTGACATGGATCCTCTGCTAGAAAAAGCCCCGCGGTGGCCCAAAAAAAAAAAACCCTCAGACAATTTCTTTCCTCATCGCATCCTAATATGCACCGCTGTCATGTCTTGGAAAAAAATCAGGGCTTTCTCCTGCAAGAAATAGCGGAAAGGAGAATAAATTGATTTATCTTTGGCATAAGTGGAGCAGGCCTTCTGTCATATCCCCGAAGCTGCTCCAAGGAGAGGATTTCCTTGCTGCATTCAGGCAATTATTTCACACTGAACAGGGAGCAGAAACATTTCTGTTTTGTGTCTGAGCCTCCTTCAGGGTCCTTTGCTGCAAATGCCCAGAGCCTGCAGCCTTGGGACTGGGCATAGGGCTGCCCCCTGCCTGCAGCCCCTGACTCCCCGAGGACACACCTTCCTCATCATTTCATAAAAAGGCAGTAGGACAGCCAACAGAGACTCCCTCCACAGAGTGGCAATTTGATTTCTCAGCTACACTCAGCTTCCTTCTAAACTCCATTGTATTGCTGGCAGTCAGGCACAGCCCTTGGTACCAGAGATGATACTTTCATTAACTGGGGGACAACTGAATTTCAATTTGGTAGAGTGACAATTTGTTTTCCCGTCTCTCTGCTTATATTTACAGGCATCAGATTTTCAGATTTACTGGAGCACACCCACAGTGAATACTCTTTCCTGCAATTTTATTATTCTGGAGAATGGATCCCAGCAGAACATTGGAAAAATAAAACTGGACATGTAAACTTTATGGCCTGAATCCACCCAGCTGTAATTGAAATAAATACTTGGATGGTTCAGTTTCACTTAAATGAAACTCATACTGAATGTGAGGGTGACAAATATTATAGATATATATAAGTACATATGTAGAGATTTATCAATCCTTTGCATCTCTGAATCTTCACCAGTATTTTCACATAACTTTGTAGCTTTGAAAAGTGGGAACATATTCATTTTTTTACATTTTGCTATGTTCCCATGTAGCATGGACTTTCATAGAATCATAGAATCCTTTGAGTTGGAAGGGATCTTTAAAAGCCATCTAGTCCAACTCTCCTGCAATGAACAGAGACACCTACAGCTGGATCAGGTTGCTCAGAGCCCTGTTCTGTCTGATCTTGAGTGTCTCCAGCAATGGGGCATCCACCACCTCTCAAGGCAACCTGTGTCAATGCCTCACCAACCTTATTGTAAAAATCTTCTTCTTTATATCCAGTCTAAATCACAGAATCACAGAATTGCGGGGGTTGGAAGGGACCTCTTGAGATCATTGAGTCCAGCCCCTTTCTAAAGCAGGTTCCATCCAGCAGGTCGCACAGGTAGTCACCCAGACAGGTCTTGAATATCTCCATAAAAGGAGACTCTACAACCTCCCTGGGCAGCCTGTTCCAGTGTTCCATCACTTTGCTAGACTCTCCCTGGAACCTTCTCTTCTCCAGACTGAACAGCCCCAGCTCTCTCAGCCTGTCCTCATAGGAGAGGTGTTCCGTTCCCTGGATCATTTTTGTGGCTCTCCTCTGGATACACTCCAACAGATCTATTTCTCTCCTGTACTGAGGACTCCACACCTGGATGCAGTACTCCAGGTGAGGCCTCACCAGTGCAGAGCAGAGGTGCAGGATCACCTCCCTCACCCTGCTGGCCACACTTCTTTTGATGCAGCCCAGGATACGGTTGGCTTTCCAGACTGTGAGAGCACATTGCTGGCTCACATCCAGCTTACCATCCACCAGTACTCCCAAGTCCTTTTCGGCAGGGCTGTGCTCCATCCTTACATCCCCCAGCTTGAACTGATAGCAGGAATTGCCATGGCCCAGGTGCAAGACCCTGCAAGTGGATTTATTGAACCTCATGAGGTTCACCTAGGCCCACTGCTTGAGTGTGTTTTTACCTGAAGGACAGCATCTGACTGACTGCCACATTGCCTTTAAGCATAGTAATTAGTTTCATGGTATGTTGAAAGCACTTGGGGCAGAGCTCAGGGAGGGGGGGGGGAGAGTTGCTCTATTTTCATGGAATGAAAGTGGAGCAGATTTGAATGGCTGTGCACAGTTACAGTGATGGCAGCATTTTCGCCATGAGTAGTTCATGTGGAAGAGGAGTGGGCTCAGTTTGGCTGTTTTCAGGTGCTTTCTGTACCCAAATGCACAAACTTAACTGCACGAAGAAACCAGATTTTTGGTAGAGAGCTGTGAGGAGTGAATGGAAGTTTTAGGGAGCCTTATACATAAAATGGGTAAAAGATTTCCCAAGACATGAGGTTTTGTATGGGCATTTCTGAGCAGTCCTTTCACCTTGGTGAGGTAACAGCATGCCATTGCAGCCCAGCAAATAATACATTCCCTGCTCTGCCCGGGCATAGCACCCAGGAAACTCAAGCAGGACAGCACGAGGCACATGAAATGCGTGACTATAAAACATCAGACAAAAGAGAAGAGACAGGTTTAGGAAACAATTAAGCTGCTTAAAAGCTTTGTGAGACTCTTGAGGGGAAAAAAGAAAAGAAAGAAAAATGTTCTTACAGCTCTCAGCGGGGGAGAGGAGAGAGGTTCATGCAGCTCTGTCTCGCGGTGCTGTTCCACTGACATTTTGCAGACGTGAGCTCACCTTTGTTTAAGGTCAACTTTCCGGTGCTTGAAGTTGCTAATCCTGCTGAGTAGTCAGGCCCCAAATGAGCCTCATCCCGAATGGAGCTGTCAAGCAGTGCTTCCCTGCTTAACTGATTAAGACCTGCTCCCAGTTTTTCACCGGCAATTGATGGATCTAGTAGTTGTCTTCCCCGTGCAAGGTAGATCAATTGACAAGAAAACTATCTAATGGCAAAGCTTCTAAACGCTTGTCTAAGTTCTTTTTTGCATTTTAATATTGGAGACAAGTTATTCAATCAAGCATGGCACTTTGTGCCAAGGTGTCGAGTTGAAACATATCAGCCTCTCTGAAGAAAATGCTTCGGGTCATATTGTGGACAGAACATCCTGAGACACATTTAATGTGACAGGCTATGTCATCCAATATCTATAAGTTTGGGTTGAAAGCAACCTTGTAGAGGTACTCTAAAATGCCATCTGAGCGTGGAAGCACATAGATTAATTTGCTGGTTTAATCCCTTAAAGGCACTGCTGTGGCTGCATTAGCAGGGTAAGGGTGCAGATGGGCAGCTGGTGCCATGTGGCAGCCCCAGAACTGTTGCCTGCTCAGTTCATGGCTGCAGACTTCACTTCACCTCTATGCAAGCATTTCTCTGGTCGTAGTTTTGTTAGGTAATGCCTTCTCACAAGGTTCCTGCGTTTTCCTTACCTTTACTAATTGGAAGCACAGTAGACTACACTCTTGCTGAATAGAATAACTTATTTCTAAGTCACTGCTCTTACACATTTATGAATTTGGCATGGAGATATTATATTAATATAGAAAGTTTTCAAACATAGTCTCATTTCCCTAAATTAAAAATGCTGTTCATAATGAAATCTGACTGATTTTATACAGTCTTCTTTTTTTGCATTTTGGGAATGTACCAAACTATCCAGCTCATAAAGAGGCAGTGTAAATGGTTCGGATTTTGTCTGGACTGAGCAGTATTTCAGCTCAAACAGAACCCATTTGCTTTGTTGTAGTAATGGCTCACAGAGAAGGTAGTATAACCTGGTCTACTTTGAGGTACTCAGAGCAAAAAGCAGGCTGACTCCAAGGTAAGAAATTATTCTCCCTGAATTCCATCCTGCTTCTCTTGTTCAAGCCAAGCAGTCACTTCTAAGCTGAGCTTTTCATGCTTAACAGGCTGCCACCTGCACAGGGTTAAGCAAAGCAGGAGAAACCAGCCTGTTGTGCATTGGGTTGTTTGTCCTGCAGGAGATCACAAATAGCAGAACTGCTCTTCACTACTCTGTCTTTCTTTCAGAGAGCAAAGTAAAAGCAACCCTGCAGCAAAATCACATGTTGTCCTTGGGATTTTCACCTTTTCTCATCATACCTGTTTGTCTGAGGCAGATCATGCTTTGTAGTCTTTCATGTGTGTGGGCAGTCTGAACTGAAGACCTCACAGCGCAGGCAGTTGTAAAGCTGCAAGCTGTTAGAAAGCACCATCTATTGCACTGCTCTCAATCACGATGTTTTTCTGCCTTTAACCATCTTTCCCTGGCACTCAAGTTTGTTAATAGAAGCTGTCTCGCCTTTTAAGCATTAACATGAAATTTATTGGCTTGAAAGACAGGATAAGACTAGTTAGTGTATGATACAGCACTCATATCTATCTAATTGAAAATGACCGTAATTTCCCTGAAAATTTATCTGACAAAAGAAACCAAATAGCCCTTTCATGGTGCCCCAGCTTTATTACTCATGTGATACAGTACAATAACAAGTGCAGAAAGGACTGCTCTCTTACCATTGATCGGAGGCTGATGCTCCAGCTGAGCCTGCTGCTATGCTCCAACCACCCTCTAGATCAGGACTGCCATGTGTAGCACTTAATAAGGTTTCTTACACTGAAGTTTTGTCAGCCACAGACTCCTGTGGTGCACCAGCTGTCTTGGTATTTACTCTGATTCACAACAAAAAAGTTAAGGCTGCCAAAAAAAATGACCAGATAACTTCCTATTTTTGCACACATAACAGCTGCAGCTATGCTCCCTTCAAGGCATGAAAACTGATCTGAAAATGAATTTTGGGTTTGGGGAGGCTTTAGGGGAAAAAAGGCTTTTCTATTTTTTGAGGTTAAAAATCGTGGAAGAGTAAGTAAAGTGAGCAAACCACTTCCCTAATATTCACTGTGTGGTTCTCACAGTCTTCTTTGGAGAGGAAAGGTGAAAGGCAATGGTTTGAACATCATCTAAGAACATGTTGCCCAGCTGGGTGCGGGCACGTGTGCTCCTCTTCCACCTGCATTTCAGAATATGCAAAGTGAAGGCCCTCATCCGCACCTGTTTGTGTAGACACATCCTGGGTTTTGAAGCTTGAAATTCGGTCTCAAAACAATCCCTTCTATGCTGAACAGATGATGTTTGAGAAGTTGCATATAGCTCATTGAAGAAGAGCAGTTCTGAAAGTTAGACAGCACCCTGAAACAGACTGCTGGGCTAGGGCTTTTGGTTCAGTCCAAGTGCACACACAAAGCCTGTGCTTTCAGCTCGCCTGTCTCATGATGTCATTCTACAGCCATGACCTAGCAAGTCAACTTCATACCTTTCAGTCAAAATGACAGTAATGCTGATAGCATTGTATACCACTGTCTCCTGGGGCTGCCATCAAACATCCAAAGTGTAAGATTTTGCTAGAATTACAGTTTGATTGCAAAGCTGCGAACATGTAGGCAATGTGCTGAGGGGGCATAAAGCACCTTGTCCAAGTCATGTTTGCGGTCCCTTCCTCTCCTTGCTGATGGTTGTTTTGTGCAAGGACTTCTGATGGCTTGAGGCTCCCCTGAGTTCAGCTTTCTGGCAAGGGTGTTACTGACGAAGTGAGATCTAAGTCATGATGTTTACTAAACACAGACAACTGTGTAACAACACGTCTACACTATGGTGAGACAAAGGAACATCTACACTCCAAAGAAATTCTATTTTTCTTTCTGGCTGAGTTTGTTTAATGCCTTCTCATGAATTAACTTTCCCATGCAGAAGTACTTACTGGTGGACAAGATGTCACTGAATGCCCCCAGCAGGGATGAATTCCAAAAGCTGTTCAAGGCAAGCACTGTTCTCACTCTGTGGTCCTCCACTCGTGTTCTGTCCTGGATCAGCTGGTGTCCTTGCTGTGACATTCCTCAGTATCTACACAGCAAATACCAATAACAAACCTGCACACAACACTCATCGCAGGGGTTTGCTGATGTGGCAGTCAGGAGTAAGCTCATTTTCCTGCTTCCCTCCTCGGCATAATTTTAGGTTTTTAATTGACATAAAAATAACTTTTCTGCTCCTGCATTTCATCTACATTTCATCTATCTCTATTCAAAATACATTTTCTTTTTTCCCACTTGGGAAGACCTTGCTTTTCTAGTTGAGCTGATCCTTTACTACCCTCAGCATTTAGGATAGACGAGTAACATGAATGCTGAAGTCTTACTCTGCAGTCACTTGCAAGTTGCCTGAATGTCTGGTGCCTTTAATTATCCCCAAAGTGAATGTTGCAACATGACCGCACCACCTGGATGGCTTGGGAGCCAGAGAACTGTGTTGGCTACCTGTATGGTACTTGCAAGGCTTTGCTTTACTCCTTAGCAGTATCTATTATACATGCATGCATATGCATTTCCACAAGGCAAGGATTGCTCCATGCAATGCATGCAGTACCATGCTAGAACTCTCTAGGCTACCAGCTGGTACATCTCAGTGGTGCAAAGCAGCTTTGATTGCAGAATCTCTGTAATTATGTTACTGTGTTGCTCTCTTCAAAGTGCTTAGCTAAGCTGAGAAGCCATCTGAAAGATGGTTTGGATAGGATGACATCTTGCTCCCGTATCGCTGTCATACATCAGGTGATGGTGCCAGATCCCTCCAAGACAGCTCCAGACCCATTCAAGCCTCACTCACCTGGCCCCACTCGGCTTCTTGGCCAGAATGGGGTGACAAAAACTGGGTGACAATAATAGGGTGACACGAACAGGGTGCCTGTGCTCTGGCACCAACTGCTCATCTGTGCCTTTCTTGCAGCTCACAGGGTTGAGTGAAACTGCAGAACTGAACAGGGCTGGGGGTGTTCCCCTGTACTGGAAGGTGCTTTTTCCACCACCTGAAGTACCAATTTCTTCTTCTGGTGATGAGTGTTCATACTGGATTCCAGCCGCCATAGGACTGCAAAAGTCATGACTATGTCTACCAAGGGCTCTTGCGTGCTATGTCATGGGAGACTACCCAGTTCCTTCCTACATATGCTATAATGATATTTCCCTCAGGCAGGGAAACAGTCATGCAAATTGTCACTGTCTCATCCCTGCTCTGAGAAGCTCACTGGTGATGGCTGTTATCAAGGAAGCATCTGAAAATAAACATGTCAGAAACAGAGACTATGTGAGGGTGAGTCCAAATGAAATGGGGGCTGCCAAGGTTTAAAATCCCAGAGTGAGAAATAATAGAAGGAATTTTGGGAACCGAAGCTGTTCACTCAAAATATTTTTCTGCCTGAAAAAGGGAAGAAGAGCGCGAAGATGTGTGGAGTAGGAAGGATTGCTCTGTGGTTAAGGGTCTCAGGAGCTCTGGCCTCATTTCCCAGCTCTGCTCAGGCTTCTTGTATAACCTTGGCCAAAGTCATGTAATCTCTCTGTGCCGTAGCTCCTCCGCTGCTACATGGATTCCCACCTCACCACGCTGCCTCTCTTTCTCTCTCCTGTGTCTGCCTCACCCGCTGAGACTGTAAGCTCTCTGAGGTGCAGACTACTTCTCATTTGTGATTTTTCTTTGTTTTGATATGATCGTTTCCGATTTGAATATTTTTTTCCTGTTTGTACTATATCTAGCAACCTCAAGCAGAGCCTATAGGTGATACCATAACACAAACAAAGCAACAGCTGAGCTTTTGAAAGGTTGTGCATTAAAAAAAAATCAATTCTGAAATGTTCTGCTTCTGATGAGCCAGTAGTAAATTCTAAAAAAGATTGGCTTATTGTAACAGTGTAATTGGTTTGCTCTAATGCAGACACTAACTGGCAGGTTCTTATGATGTTACTATATGGATTTTTACATAACGCTTTTAAAGTTGTAAGCTCTGTCTGCTGCAATTAAATATTTGAACATAGTTCTATGCTCAGGGACTGTAAACTTAATTTTGCAAACAGTCAGCAGAGCCTTCCACAGGTGAAATTCTGGTGTTAGCAGTAATCCCTGACATATGGCTGTTATCTCCATGAACTGGGCTCCAATTACCTCACTGGTGATATCCCTGCTGCTGGCAAGAAGCAAATTTCCATAAAGTCACAACGTATCAGTCAGAAGGTTCATGCAGTTGCTGCATTAGCGATGTAATTCATTCCTTTAAATAGCAGCGGTTCACCATAGGAATGGAGAAAATTAATCCAGAACCTAACGTAAGTTGGTAAACAAAGAAGATAAAAATTATGAAATCTTCATTTTCCTCCAGAGTGTTTGTTTTTTATTAACACCAACCTCACTAGCAATAAAGCTTGATGCTTTTTCATTAGGGAAAAAGAGAAAGTAAATCAGCGTGTACAGGTACAATTGTCACTGAGATTTTAGTCACTATTGCTCAGACATACCTATAGTGTTTCCAGGCAGTAGCAGCTCCATTTAAGGTGAGTTTTCTCATCATCTTGGCCACTGGGTAGAGCCTCCACTTCTCCCCAGAGACATATGGGCAGGTACAAGCCAAAGAGTACAAGCTGCGGCATGCAGAGGTGCACCTCATGGTCTCCCCCATGTTTTGTGCCCTCCTCAGTGCTCATCACTGCTCATCCCTGCTCAGTAATGGTACCCTGATAGGTCAGTGGGCAGAACAAGCCCAAAATGGTTTCAAGCCATTTCTCAGCTGAGAAGCACCAGGCCCTTTCAGTCTTACCTGGGTTGGAAACAGTTTGTCAAGATTTTGAACTCTGTGGGATTTGTCCAGAGTCCTTTTGTCCTTATTCTCCTTTTTAGCCCTGCTTAGGTCTCTTCCTGCTTTACTTAGACCCACACAAACTGGGAGAGCTTGCTGTAAAGCACTATATTAGCATTTGCCCTCCATTTTCAGATGGGCAGACCCTTTCTCAGCAGTAGGCCTTAATCTGTGGCTCAGCCAGAGAGGGTGGGCTGGAAATGGTGGGCAGATGTCCCAGGAGCCCCCAAAAACATGCTGTTTGGCTTTTCCCTGCCTGGAAAGGGGAGACGCCCGGCTCTGCGATATACAGTGTTTTGTTACTTCTGTCATGTGGGAAAGCAATCTGGTGGCAGTCGTGTCTTTCCAATTCCAACACATCCCGTTTCAGAGAGATAACACCACTGCTACGGGCCTTCCAAGCCAATTGCAGGGACGTCTTCACCGAAGCCATTTTACAGTGCTTGTTCTAACACAAACCTTGCGTTAACAACTTTGAGTGAAGTGAGATAAAACAGTTCCTTTTATGTGCTTTATTTATTTATCTCTAGATCCGAGATAAGCACTTGGCCAAAACAAAATCTCGCGCAGCCCCAGTTCAGTGTCTCAAAACAGGAACCTGTGAGAATCTGCCAGTCACCAACGTTGGAGTCTCCTTGCCAGGTTCATAATTAAATATAGATACGCAGTAGATGAAAGTGTGCTACAGTGCTGAGACAGTTTGCTATCACAGCAATGAAAAATGGGAAGCAGATAGTGCAAAGCCAACTGCGAGGAGTCACTGAAGCTCATTTGCAAGGGAAATGCAAATACAAAGCTGATTGCATTCCCTTAAATGGAAATGTGTGTTAAATCTGATAAGAGCGTTCTGAATGTCTCCTAAGCGTGGGCTCGTCTCAGTGCTGAGTTTCTGTTCTTCAGTGGGTGAGGGAATGAATGCTGCTCTGAAACTGCGCACAGGTGAGAGATAGCAATTATTTCCCTCTACGTCTTCCACTATCTGCATAAATTAACATCTAGATAGCCTTTATATCTCCAAAGCACTCCACATATATTAGCTAATTAATGCTCACCATATCCCTCTATATTAAAGAAAGAATTATCCTCATTTTGCTAATGTTGAAATTCGAGCAGGAAGATTAAGTGCCAGGGAGTGAATCCAGCTAAGCAGTTTAGTCAAGTCAAAGGGACTAAAAATTAATCATACATTTAAGAGTTTTGGTGGGCTGGGACCTTGATCTTGCACAATGCCAAGCACCTTGTAGAATCAGACTCACCCAAAGCCACAGAGGAACCAAGTATGTGAACTTGGCATTGAATTGCTCTCCAGGAACATAGGACTCAGCGCCATGCATGAAGCTACCGCGCACATTCTGAATGAAACTAAAAGTCAGCTCTAGTGTTGGAAACGTACACCCATAGCAGGTAGATAAGACAAAACTTACTTGGTTAGGACATTGCCTACATAAAATGGTGCATATTCTCTCCATAGTCACATTTCCAGTGTTGCAATATATGAACCTGCAAACTGCACTCTGTCATCACCTGTAGTGCCTGTGGCAGAAAACATTAGCTGCTACGTGCAAGTTACATACAGCTCTTGAGGAAGATCATTGTGTCTTCCCACAGCCATAAAAACAGTTTCCTCTCCAAGAATTCTGAAATACTTTTTCCTGGCTTCACAGCAGCAACTTAATCAGCCAAATGATCTGATGATCTTTTCTGGAAAAAAAAGAATTGTAAAAAGTATTTAGAGGGGCCAGGCGCTCAGTGCTCTTTGATTACCTTCATTTGGATATATGCGAAGAATTTTTCGAGAGACAAAGAGGGGAGAGCTCTACCTGAATCTTTAACAAGTGTTTGTTTTATCAGGTTCAAGTTTAGGACTAAATCCAGCTCAGATAACCAGCAACATTTACATAGAGCATTCCTAGGGCTGCATAAGGGAATATGTCTTTCCCTTATAGATTTGCTGTGCTTTACTGATATTACTGATAAGATTGCAAGTTGCTCTTGTAAGCAGCACTCAACTGCTCTTATGAAAAATCATTCTGATGTGTGTTTGGGGATAAATATTCAACAGCTCCTGAACATACTGAGCGGGACATTTTCCTTTTCTAAAGAAACGTCTCTTTTGTTGACATTGAAAATAAACGGTGAGCTTCTGAACAGACTGGTCCATTGTGAGAGTTCCCAAAACTAGGCTAAACGGCTGGTGACTCATTGTTGGGATATTAACCAGAGCAAGATGAATGTGTGTGCAAAGCGAGGGACATGGCTTATCTGATTGGGTTATTGATTGATTTTGAGTTAATTTAACAAGGAGACAGGTGTTGAAGGGGGGTGAGACTGCAGCCACAGAAAACAGTAAGGGCTCAGCTCTGTCAGCCCCTCCTGGTGCTGATAAGCTAAGAAAAACACTTTCAGAGACAGAGGAGGGATAAAGGAGAACAGCAGGGCAGGGCAGCTTGTGAAGCCTTGCGCTTGCAGGCAAACAGGAGGCAGCTTTTGTGCACGGGGACAATAAAGTGCCAATGTGCATGAGGAGTGTGAGGGCCAGCGACAGGGAAACTTGAGACTGGGCAAGCCCTGTGCAAAGCAGAGAACTTTTTTCCCTTTGCCAATGGTGTGCCAGCCCTGCTGCTGTGGCTGCTGGCCAAAGAAGCAGGTATTGCTATCAAACAAACAAACCTGAGAGGATCAGATGTGATGGAGCAGAGTTCACCTGCAGAAAAGATCAGGTTCAACAGTTAAGGGTAACATGAGATGAGGGCAGGACAAGCAGCAAAGTGTGGAGAGGAAGCCACTGCTGGTCATGGGGGAGGGAGGCAAGTGGCACACCGGTTCCACTGTCCTCAGGCAGTGAGGACATGTGCCACCATGATGGATGCTGAAGGAAACACCAAGACAGGAGAGAGCACCAAGATAGTAACTTTCATCAGCTCCCAGTGAAGCCTGTAAGAATATGAATGGAAAGCATAAATATTCCTTCATAAACAACTGCCCAACTTAACTGTTTCAGGGGCCTGTAGAATTTCTCTGTACAACAGAGATGCTGTAGATAGGCATGGCATGAAGGTAGTCCTTGGTATTTAGCACACATCTCCACACTGCAGATATCGATGTGTTCTCTCCCTCTGAACTATGTAGCACTTATTTTTCACATGAGTAAACTAGCTTTAATATTGGCTTTGAATGCAGATAAATACACTGAGGGTATAGATTTCTCTCTGCCCCCATAATACTGCATGCATCTCTGGCCTGGATCTCTGGCTTTTCACACTGGTAGCCCATCTCTAGTATTGATTTGGGACGTAGATAGATAGTACATACATTATAGATTTATTTCCCTCTTTGTTGAATCTCTGTTGGTTTGGAAAGTAGATAATCTGCAAGAATAAATTTCCCCCACAACACTGCTTTTTGCACGTACAGGATGAGAAAATATTATAATGAATATCTTCTAGTGTGTTCGGTTACTCCCTTTTGCTGACTGTACTTCACCCTCCCCAGCATCTCATATCTATTGCTGTCTATCTCAGTGAAATGGCTGGGCATTGTCATAACAGAGCACTTTTACAGTGAGACATCCCATCTGTCTTCCTTTCCCACAGCATTTCAAGTGCCCCTTTACTTGAAAACCAGTTTCTGAGCCTGCCTTTCATCTACTGCTGCGCACTCTTAAGCAGGAATGTTGTAAAAATTTCAGGCTGCTGGGTTTGGGGTGGGTTTTGTTGTTGTTTTCTGATGACTTAGAGGTGGCATGTGATTTTTACTCAGGGATGTTACATAGTTTTTGGCAGATGGTGTGCTGTTTGGGAGCATGGTACTAGCATGCCACAAGTCAGAGCACCTGAGCAGCCAGCCCTAGAAGTCACTGCACCTGAGCAAGGATAGTCTCCCTCCCAGTGAAATGAAATTCATTGGTCATGGTACCACACCAAACCACAGCTTGTTATGTCAGTGCAGGTCCACATACTTCAACAAACCTGCTTCCTTAGGAAGGGCAGTTCTTCAAAGCAAAGAGCCTGAAATACTCAGACAACCTGAACATTTTGTGACATCCTTCTTCTAGTATGAGAAAAGAATTCTCCAGCTCTATCAAGTTTGTGGCTCTGGGTGGGACATCCATGCCTACCTTAGCAGACTACCTTCTGGTGGCTTCTTAGGAAGAATAGATACTTGTAGGGCTTCTCCCATCTCTCCCATCCCATCAAGGGAACATCCAAAACAAGTTCTAGTGGCTTGTGTCCTTTTGTGTTGGTTTGTAATGTAGGATGACCAACTCACATACAGGTGTCGGTGTCTTCAGTATGAACATCAGAATGTAACTAATAGGCAAATTCCTACCACTACAAAATAACTAAGTCATATAAGGGACAGTTGATTCATCTGCCCATGTACAGTTCCAGCCACCACAGTAACTGACCTATTTATTATCAGGTCTTAACACTCACCCTGTCTTAAGAGTTGTTCTGTGTTCACTTGTTTTTGGCCTACAGAACATTTTCTACATGTCTTTTCCATCATCAGCCAGGCTGTTTGTAATCCACCTGCTTACTTTAATAGGATTTAGTTGTCAAATAGGATTCCCTTTAATTTTATAATCAGTATTAGCTTCCTTAACATCTTGCTGTTCTTTATTAGCTTCATCAGAATTGCTTGAGGATTAATGTAGGCTTGGACTCTTGGTGAGGACCCCAGCATTTTGGAGCTTCCATCTAGGTGGCTGGTGACGAACATGCGAAGTATCTTGGGTACCATTAGAGTCAGTGGTACCCCAGTGTCTCTGGAAGCCTATTACTAAACACAAGTGTCCAATACTCTTTGAAGTTTGTGGATGGGTAGAGCAAGCGATGCTGGTGGATGCTGGGCTTCTGAAGAGTTCTGTTCTTTTGGAGCAGCTGATGGAGACAGGATGGGAGACACCAGGGCTTCACAAATGATGCAAGGCCTTTACATGTATGCTAAGACACTGACTCCTCAGTAGCCTCACCCGCTCAGGCCATAGAAAATATCACCTTCACAAGCAAGATTTCTATGTAGCACCATGCTCCAAATCTTCATTTATTTTGCTGTTAATTTACTGCATTTAGGGGATGCTAGCCTGAGCTTTTACTTGACAAAGGGATCAAAAGCATAATCACATCGCTTCTTTCTTGTTAGAAAAACAACAACCTCACGCAAATAGTTTTCAGTGAGGGCATTTTTTTAATTATTTTTTTTTTTTAGTTTATTTGTGTGTGTTTTTGTTTTACAAATGCATGTAAGTCTTACTTTTCTTCGCCCTATCCACAGACCTCAAAAGGCTGGTCATAACTTTAACCAAATATCATCAAACCTTCATTTCCTGCCTATAGCTGCTCTTATACTTTAGTTTAATAGGGAGTTTTATGAATTTTTTGAGCACAATGGAGATAAAAATAGGAAAGCACAGGATGTTCATCAGGACTTCTTTGTAGAAAAGCCTGAGGCTGCTACCTCTCTCTGGATCCCCATTGTTTCCTAACTTCAGCCCTTCAGAGAGAGATGTATCCTTAGCCAATCACTGAGAGGGAAAATATGCTGCTGGAGGAAATATCTAACTGTGATTTCTCTGCATGAAAAATACGTTTCTTTCATTGTGATCCTTAGCTTTCACGGAGTGGAGAACGGATAGGATTGTAAAATCCACCTGTCTTCAACTGTCTCTTGCTTGATGGGATGAGATGCAGGAAACATATCCACTATGTGTATACGAACGCCAAAATTATCTAGATTATATCACTGATTATATCTTGATTATATCGCTGTCCTTTTCCTTTAGAGTAAATTTATCTTACTTTACCTCACTTTCAAAGTTTTTGTATAGAGTGGTTTCTGAAAAATTTAAGAAAAATTCCTTTTAATAAAGCTGTAGCTGAGCTCATTTTGCTTAATTAGCAGTTTTTAACATTGGGGAATAAGAGCAGAATGCAAAGAGGCTGCCTTGGTAGATTGGAAATTATGAACATTTCATACTCTCCTTTATACTACAGGACTTTGTGCAAGTACAACTAGCAAGCTTAACAGCTCAAACTCTCCTGGCTTTGAACACTGAAAGTGCTGTTAAATTATTAAGCTTAGTCTCAACTGGCAAGGACATTCAGCGTCTGAAACCTTACTAAACCTCAAGGCAGTTGACAGCAGATAGTATAATGAACAGAGCAAAGAGAAATTAGGATTTTTTAAAGAATTGATTCTCAAGTTCATCCTTCAAAGTGAAAAATTTAAAAACAACAGCTATAAAACATGAGCCAAGATTGAAACTTTAAAAACTTCCCTTGTAGAAGCAAATGATAACAACTATCACTTCAGGCTGACGGAAAACCTAGCAAATCTATTTCAAGATTTTAATCCCTCATGAAATGGAGCACAAAATACAGACATCATTCAAAACACAGAGAAGGAAGTGAAGAATGTAGTGCTTGCTTTGTACAAAAACTCGTGGGTTAAATATAAATTCTGCCTGTGGCAGAGAAAAATGGATAGAGCAGAGGTCAGGGAGTTCATCTGGGACTTGTAAGACCAGGATGCCAGTAGCTTTTCGGGTATGAAGAAGAGCTGCATTAACAGGAGAATCCTTTCATTACACAGCCTGGTGTTTAGGAACTCCTGGGAGTAAACGTAGGTTCAAATCCTTTCTGGTTGTTGCAGGAATGAATTCTGGATTTCACATATTCTAGGGATCGCTTTAATCTCTGGACACTGGGCAAAACATGGGAACATGTGCAGCAATACTTCCTTCCCTGTCCACCTGGTTTCATGCATACAAACAACCCATTATTCAGTTTAACCTGTTCTGCTGGTTCAGAAGCCTAGATATTAACATTTACTAAAATGTTTACTTTCTTTATGACCAAAGTGGAAAATGTTGCACACAGAAGTAGTAAAACATTCAAACTGTGATAATAAAGAAACTTTGGTTGTATATCCACTAACTTTCGAGAACTTAAGAGTAAGTATAAAAGTAGAACTAAAAAAGAAAAACCAGGCGTAGAGGCATGGGGGAAGATTACACCAGTTGAATCTGGGTCTATTTTTACAGTAGAAAAATCAAGTTTTCCAAGTTTTAGATAGAGACTCCACATTGTAACACCTCACATCTCCAGTTCTACAGAGATCCCCCACTCCTACCTCCTAGTTCCTGTCAGGAGGTCTCCATGTGGTCTCCATTAGCTGTCGTTTGCAGTAGTGACAGGGAACAACTTGGAGCAGCAGCTTAAAATGCTGTCACCCTACTGCCAAGAAGAAGCCCATGAATCTCTGTCATATTGCATTTTCTACACTCACAGCCAGTCAAGGTCAAGATGTCCTAAATGTTTACAGGAGATCACTGATGAATGAAGAGCTGTTCAGACATGCTGAATTGCAGATAGCTACTTTAACTGACTTAATTAGAACATGCTCACTATAACTGCTGCGTGAAGATGAATTTTGCTTCTGCTAGCAGCTAAGTGGTCTTTATCTAGAGGCTAAATAGGTTTAGAAAAATCGAGGTATAGGCAAACTTCAAATAAATCATAAAAAGAGGGTGAATAAATAGAGAACTGAGTGCTAGATTGAAATACACATGGTGTTTGGATGGTATGCATATATATCGCGCACTCTGATGCTAGTGTCAATTTTCCAGGTCAAGCAGAAAGAGTTATGAGAGAGTTTGACCCAGTTATTGCTGAGACCCTCTGAGGCAATTCAATATTGGATTACTGCAAGTAAAGGGCACGCGGAACAAAATACAGTCTTTCTGCTAATTGCTGTGAGCCTGCAAATGCAATTTTTTACCATAATAAAGAAAGCCAAGTGTTATTCAGGACTTTTGGATTGTACTCAAGATCTGTCACCGGCAGCAGATGCCAGTAATAAATACAGACACATTTCCAGAGACACAGAAGTATGGAGGTGAGCTCTGTTTTTCTCGTCGGTTATCTTTTTGTATAGGATACATGCTGTAAACAAAAGGAAATTGAAAGTTTTATTATCCTTCATAGACGCATCTGGATTTTATCAATCCATTTAAAATATTTTGTTGTTGTTTTTTTTTCCTCATTCCCAGATAAAATAAATCCCTGACCAAGAAAATAAAAAACAACCCCAAAATAAGCACACGGCAGAGAGGTACAAAGGGTCTTTGTTCTAAATCACCACAATGTTTTCCTTTTATTCCTTCCAGGAATACAGAAAATGAATCCTTTGCTAGAGAAGCGGGGTGCAATTTCATTGCATCCCTAAATTTTTATGGAGAGCACTTCTGTCTTTTATGTTTTATCACCGCAGGCAAAGCTGCCCTATTTCTTTTCTGACTTCCAGAAAGAAAGGGACTGTGCCCCGTAGCAAATTTTGACATGGGAAGATCCTGTTCTGAATGCAGACTTCCTCTATTATGGCAAATCAGCCCTGTCTGCTCTACCAAAGACGTAGAAACGCTGTAGAGACACTTGAGACCATTCATCTCACCTAACCTGAGGCACTTGCCATGTAGATGTCTCCACCTAAGCTAAACTAGGGTTCCCTTCCTGGACTAATGGCTAGAAACATGCATTTCTAGCTCATGAATCATCTGATCTGGTTTGAGTGATTACCTTAGGACAAGATGAATCACAAGTGAGAAGGGCTCATTTCTCTCTGCTGATAAGGAAAGAGTGGGTAGGAAAATGGCTCTGACAGAGACATCTCCTTTGTAGCTGCCTGCATTTAGGTGAGGTGAATTGCAACCTCTCTTTCAGAAAGAACGGAAATTAGTGTCTGGCCCAAATTCCATAAAACATCAAGGACCACCAACTTCTCTGAGCCCATTTAAATGGTTTGGTCGTGGTTGCTGGGGTTCAGTCAAAAATGTTCTGCCACAGATAAGACTATGCTTTCTCTGGGTGTGTCACCCTCAGCAGAAGAGTTAGCCCACTAAACAAACTTTCAGGCAAAAAAAAAGGATTATTTCCTCAATGCTGCAGTTGATGTATTGTCTTGTGATTTTATGGAAATTTTGAAGCATAAAGGTGGTATCGAAACCTACAAGAATATAACGCAAGTAAAAACCACACAGTTAATTTCTGTAACCTTATTTCTGAAAGTCTCCTTATACTTCTTGAATCATTAGTGCAGAATAAAGCATTACAATTTTTCCTTGTTCTGCCGAGGAGGCTGTCATTTTGATATAATTTTATCAGAGAGTTCTACAAATTGCCGCTACTTACTTTAAATATCAGGTTAACTAGAAGGCCTTGTAGTCCTTGTGAAAAAAAAGCAGGATTAAAATATTGCTGGAGGTCTCTCAGCTGCAAAATGGCTGGGCTTTCTGAATGAGACACTACAGTTCCTCTTACCTCACTTTTCAAATGAGCTGAGCCCCTGGGAAATAGCCACTTAACCAACCGAGGGCAGGTACCAGAAGCATTACTCAAGTATTAGCTGCATATTAACCATCTGTCAACAGAAAGGATAAACCAAAACCGCATGACCACCAGCACACAGCGAGACTGAGAAGGTGTAATCCAAACAGCACAATTGGAAAGCTCTCTTCTGCTCTTCGAACATGTGCAGAGAGAGCAGCATCGCTTCTCAGCTCCTGTGCATCTCTGGGAAAGGGCCATAAGCATGCAGACAAAGCTGGGAGCCCAGAAACCAGGAGGTGAGAGCCCTGGGGAGAGCCTTGTTCAGCTGACTACAGAGTAACATAGTTTGCTGGATAGCTCACCATTCAGATAATATCATTTAGATTTGGGGATCTCAGTCGATTTTGCAGTAGGTGCAAAACTGAATTAAGGGGAGGGAATACAGGGATTTGTTACAGCACATTAATGCAGGGAAGAAATCAGTGTTAGGGTAAATCTGTTTTTTCTAAGTGTTACAGCTTTCATTTGCATTCAAGGACATCAAACACTTGTCTCTGATTCTGAAAACATATTGGGATTAAAATAACAGAGCTAAATTAATACTTTTGCTACTAATAATCACAGTAATACAAAAAGGAAACAAATCCCTCTATTCTAAATTTATTAATCTGCCTTTGAAAAGATGAATGCATTATTAAATCAAATGTATTCTCTCATCGATTTTGCTTCTGTTTTTTTGCCCACTTGTTTTCCTTAAGAAAAATTCTGGCGTTCCTATTTAAAATCCTGTAGCTAACTGCATCGTGTATCCAGCTGATACAAATGCATATGAATTGCTCATGATAAATTAACTGGTGATGTAGTACACCCAGATATTAGACGAGAGAAAGATATTTCTTTGCATAAATAGACTGAAGGGAGACCTCACTGCAGACCACAGTTTCCTCATGAGGGGAGTGGAAGGGCAGGCACTGATTTCCTCTCTCTGGTAACAGCAACAGGACCAGAGGGAACGGCATGAAGCTGTGTCAGGGGAGGGTCAGGGTGGGTGTTGGGAAAAGGTTCTTCACCAGAGAGTGTTCGGGCCTTGGCACAGGCTTCCCAGGGCAGTGGTCACTGCCCCAAGCTGCTGGAGTTGAAGAAGCATTTGGACAGTGCTCTCAGATATATGGTCTGATTTTTGTGTGGTCCTGTGTGGAGCCGGGAGTTGGACTCAGCGGTCCTTGTGGGTGCCTTCTAACCTGGGGTATTCTATGATTCTAATGAGACATAGTCACATGAACGGAGACTCTTAGATGAAGCTTTGTTAGAAGCTGCTGTAACAGTTAAAACCACACTGCATTTAAAATGATTGTATAGGACCATAAACTTAACACTAGAAAGACAATGAAATTGAAGTTTCAGTCCCATATACAGCCCTAACTTTCATTCTTAACACTTGTCCCTCTAAAACCCCTCAGTTCAGGCTCTCTTTGGCTGACCAAGCTACAACTACCTAACACAGAAAGCCACCTCCTGCAATTTTAACACTTACAGGCTACTTTGCATCAGACACATGGGATACCAGCTCAACATGTGGTTATCCCCATTTCTATGTAATGCTGGCTGACAGCACAGCATTTCTTCCCCTGTTTTTTCTGTCATGTACCTTCTACGTACATCCTGAGTCCCCCTTCCAACACGTGTGCATTCAACACTTCTGTGTTTAATCCTTCCAATTATCATATTCCCCTCCCTTATCCAGTTCCTGAAATATCTTAAATATATACTTCGAGCCCGAGAACTCTGATATTATGCCTCAGTCACTCATTCATACAAGTTAAATGAAGTATAAATACAAGGTAAGTGGGAGGTAATAGGATGGAATTAATGTCATTTTGGTGGATCTTGATTTGCAGGCATCAAACCTGTGACTCGGGTTTTAATGCCCTGAAAATAAAAGGTCCTGTGCGGATGCAAGCATTGTGCTATGGCTTAAGACAAATACAGCAGGAAGACATATTACTATTAAATCTTGTATTGTTTCATTTAATAGATAAAAGTATTCAACTGTTTCTCTGCTCCGAAAGAGCCATACAATGAATCCCATCTGATCCTGATTTATTGGTATTCATCCCTCCCAATGTGTGTGGAGTCCTTTTGGCAGAGGCTTAAGTTCTCTCATCTGTTGTATCCTGGTACACATCTGCTCGTAAGAGTCACATGTAGGTCAGGCACAGCCAGAGCCACAGACAAATAGTACAAAGGCAGATGGTTACCAACTGCATTCTGGGCAAGATTTTGGCTGAACAAGGTAATCACTTGCTCTACTCCCAAACATACTTCCTATTTCTCTAAAGTTTTTTCTACTTTTTTTTTTTTTTTTTTTGATGGTGGCAAAATTTGAACAAGGAAGATTTCTATACTGAATGTTGCAACTTATCATTGCCAGCAACCTTTGTTATCTTCCAACAGCTTTAGCAGCATCACGTAATTTAGCCATAACTTGTCCACATATCACTCTTTAGAGAGGTCATAAAAGGGGCTATTTTTTGATTGAGAAGAATTGGATGAAACACTTCCATGCTGATCTCTAGTGTAAATGTTAAACCCATCACTCACACCTAATCCAAAAATAATAATATAGTCTAGCAATACCACTACTGAAGTTTGTCTCTTTGTTTCCTCCCATCTTGACAGCTTTTCTTCACAGCAACATAATAGTTCACCCCAAAACATCAGATCATGCTTCTATTTTTAAACACAGAGCAACATTTGTGGCTAAATATATAAACTTTAAGTTACTCGGCAACCTGTGTAGGCAGGTTGTTTTATTTCAATTAGGATGCTGCTTGAGGTTTTGGTATTTGGGGATTTATTTTCAGTGTCTACGTGATATGCTTAACAATACCAATGATGAACAGATAATTATATCTTTGGCTATTCTGTGATGTCTAAAATGTGATGGGTGTTTACCCTGTAAATTTCAAGTACAATTCTGTATCCAGCGATTATTTAGAGACAAGAAAAGCTTCTACAATTAAATGATCAATCATATGTGAAGATTAATGCTGATTTCAAGGCCATTGTCCTTTATCACCAGTCATCTGTATTGAGTGAATAAACTGGAAGAAAATAATTTCCCCTCACCCCTTATAAAAATCACTTCAATTCTGTTGATATGTGATGTATTACCAAAATAATATCTCAGATGAATATTTATAGTTATTTCTGCTCTGTACACATGCATTGATTGGGTTCATCTGCACTGTGCAGACACGCATGTTTCTTGTTGGCCAAAGATAATGGTAATTATAATAGCAGTTCTAATGCTGCTCTTCTTTGTAAGGCATGCTGATATCACTGAGTGAAAAGAATTATAGAAGAGCTAGCTATTCTTTTTATAGGGTTTTATTAAAATAGCAATACCTTATTTCAATAATTTTTCAATATTTGGTCTTCTTAGGTGCAGTAATGCTCTGAATATTTTTGCACTTTTTTATTTAAATGCACAGAACTCTAAATGTACAGAAACGTCAGGATTATATGAGATGTCATCATTTACGTTTGTTTATTTTTCTATTCAGAGTATGAGTGAAAATGATTACTCTCAAGCCTTAAGTTTTCAGATTTCAAAGCCATGCGATGGAAGGAGGCACAATTCAGCCAAAATTCCTGTTTACTTTCTTGCTATTTTGCCTGTGTAGCATGAGCAGGATCTGTGCTCCACGCTAGCTCCAGTCACTTTGATGTGATAAATATTATTTGCAACTTTTACACCGTTACTGGATGCTGAGAGATGTGATATTTAATTATCCTGATCAGGACTACATCTAACTGTGTTTCTCAAGAAAAGTCATTGTCCTGCTTAGCATCACACACAGCTAGCCATCCCTCTACAAAATCCCTTCTCTAGAGAAGTACCCCAAACTGGCAAACACTAGTTGAAAAGATGCTCATCTGCTCTGTGAATGCCCCTGTTAATAGTCAATAGTTGTAAATACTGCAAATGGTATTTTTAATATGCTGCAATCACAATGTGAAATCGGTTATTTTGTGGAATGACTGTTTTAAAATGTGGCTGCAGCACATGCATAATTGGGCTCTCTCAGAGGAGACAAACTGACAGAACACATATTGAAAAAACTGAAAGGTTTGTGTACAACTCAAGATTTCCTAACGAATGAAAGTGATTGAAAAAGTGTTCTTTTTTTTTTTCCTGTCTTTTGGCAGCTTGTACAGAATGATGAGACACTCAGTATCTAAAGCCAAATGGCTTTTGCTTAATGATGGCAAAGTCACAAGTAGAAAGTGTTGGCTTCATTGAAGTCTACAGGAATTTTGCCTTTGCTTTCAGTGGGTGAGAAATTAACCCGTGTTTTCTAAGGGATACGGAGGATACAGAGTGGATACTATGCTCTAGCTGACCAGACGTTTTATGTGCACTTATGGAATAGAGCATGAAAATCTCTAATGATGTAATTTTGTAATGCCTAAGAGCAAGGAAAAAGCAATACATTACTGAGCCAAAAAGCACAGATATTTTCCACTTCGCACATACCTGATAGGAAATAATTTTATTCTTTTTTTCCCTGTTGTATTCATGTGCAAATGCCTGTATGTTCTGCACACAGCAAATGTACAAAGGAATTGCATGGCAGGTGTTAGTGCATGCTTCAAGGTCACCAGGCTGGGGTTGTGGGTGGAAGGTGCCACCAGGCCTGCTCACCCAGGTTTCCTCATCATGAAAACCATGAAAATTGAAGGGAGAGGAGTTACGTACCACGTTCTCATCCTGACACAGCGCCAAGAAGTGGTGAGAGGTACTCCAATGTGCCTCCATCTGGTTGTGGCCAGACTTCTCTAATATTTGAATAATTTGCAAGAAGACTTCATGTTCAGAGTCCTACAGTCTGAGCAAATTGCCAGTTAACTAATGCTCATCCAAGACAGGCTATAATGCTGCCTCATCTCCTGGACTGCAAAATAATTCTCCAGGAAGAACAGAACCCATTTACAGTTTTCTCCAATGATATAAAGAGGGGAGGGGGCTTTCTGAGTCTGAGCTTTGAAGAAGTGCTGAGTGAGGACAGCAGGACTCTGCATTGGATCTGCTCACACCTTCAGTAATGTGTTTGGTTTGGGGCCCTGGCAGAAGGAACTGGGATTGTTCAGTCTGGAGAAGAGGAGGCTCATGGGAGGCCTCATCACTCTGTACAACCATCTCAAAGAGATTGTAGCGAGGTGGGAGTCAGCCTCTTCTCCCAGGTAACAGTGATAGGATGACCAATTGTTACAAACATAGAAACAAAGGAGAACACAAGGCAATAAGTTGCATTAATCACCAGAAGCCATATCTGAGGATGCTGTGTGGAATAATAGCAATAAATGTTAACTACATTGCTTACTTCAGTTAAACTGATGACAAGAGGTAACAACCAGGGGAGGTTCGGTTTGAGTATTAGCAAATATTTCTTCTCAGAAGGAGCACTGAGGCAGTGGCACAGGCTGTTCAGGGAGGAGGTGGAGTCACCGTCCCTAGAGGTGTTCAAGAACCGTGTGGATGTGGCACTGAGAGACCTGGTCAGTGGCATGGTGAGGGTGGGCTGGTGGTTGGACGTGATGATCTGAGAGGTCTTTTCCAACCTTAATGATTCTAGTGGTTGGCAACCCTGCACATAGCAGGGGGGTTGAAACTAGATAATCATTATGGTCCTTTTCAACCCAGGTCATTCTATGATTCTTTGATTCCATGATCCTATGATTCTATGATTCTCTGTTGTGGACTGGTGGGAAAAATAGGGGTAAAGCAACAGTTCACTAAATTGTCAGAGCCTCCTTTTCCAAAGCCTAGCAAGAAGATTAACAACGGTGTTTGGAAAATGCATTGAAATCTATAGATTAAAATTATGTGCCTAATATCATGTGCAGTGCTAAGTACTAATATTGTCTTCCAAAATTAAAAACACCTTCCAGACAATTTCAAACCCTTCTCTCACACAGCCAAATAAAGGAAATTAATCTTGGCCACAATTAACTTTCAGTCCTCATTTCTCCAGCTGTTCTCTCTGCTACTTCATCTGACCTGTTCCTACACTTCACTGATCAAATGTAGTTGCAAACTTATCCATCATCTTTCAACATAATGAAGTGTAAACATTTTCTGCATCAATCTATCACGTGAGCCATGATTTGGAGTTCAAAAGATTGCATCCAAGACAATTTTGAGTTTTAATCACAGCCGTGCTGAATGACAGGCTACTTGCCTTTTGCAAATACATCTGTCCTTTACTGCTGGACACTCTCAGAAATTCTATAATTTGAATAAATATTTGGACTTAACCAGAATTAAATAAATAAATGAATAATAATTTTTCCAACTTGACCTTGTTTAATAGCTATCTTTAGCGTCTGGATTGCTATGTGAGGTGAGTACAAGGGAAAATGTGATGACAAAATGATTTCAACGACCTGAAAGCAGATGCTGGAAGCAAAGATGCAAGACTAAAGATGATTATATCAGGGGTATTGCCCGTATCCTTCAATTTTGCCTCATATAGTCCATTGCCATGTAAAGACTTCTTCAGCACATCTTGCAGAAAGAACATTCATACACCATTTCGTGTATATTGCTGAAGTAATCAAGCAGTAATATAACACTAAAGATAAAAACCCACATCATTGGTTTTCATACTGTTGTCAGATAATATTGATAGTAACTGACTCCAGCATCTGCTCCTCAGGAAAGAACAATCTTTCTCCACTAGTCATCACATCCATAGTATGTAATATTAAATTCAGAATGACCAAGTTGTAAAACGTGTTATGAACAGTAAGAAGCAGGGAGGACACTGAGGAATACAGGAAAACAAGAAGAAAAGAGAGCACAGGTTCAACAGCTCATAAGGGAGAAGGACAACAATGGTCAAAGTATTCATCAGTCTCAGCCATCACAGGAAGAGAATATCTAGGACTTGATGCTTACCACAGTGAATTTCAATAATAGAAAATAAATGCAGAATGAACTTGCAAAAGAAGAAGCTAAACAACATTTAGGTAAACAGAGATATTCAATTTGGTGGCACCCAGCCAAACATACACTGGGAAAACTTCAAGGCTAAATGAATCAATCATTTTCTGATTCTCCAACCATTACCTTCTAGAACTTATGGGACATCTCAGAGAACTGCAGAATAGGATGTGCAAGGATGGCACATTTTTTTAAAGGTATGGAAGAGTCCTGAAAACCAGAGCTCAGGGAATGTAAATTTGCGGCTTAGAGTGAATTATTAATAAAACACCACAGGAGAACCTAAAGGATAGTATAATGATAGAAAACCAGAGATGGTGGGATTATCAAAAAGAATCAGATCAAACCAGTCTAATTTCAGTCTTTGACCAAATAATTGGCTCCAGGGATAACAACATACTTGGTTTGCTTTGACTTTCATATGGCTTTTCACGCTATTCTGTGTGGCATTCCCCTAAACAAAAATGAAGATAGGTATGACAATATTCAGCTTCAGATTCATGATTCATACAGAGATATTTTTCTTGTTTACCTTGTAGGTGTCCACACATAACCTAGCTCTCTCATTTTCCTTTGTAGTGAGATCTAGGACTCAATGATGTTGTCCACATAAAGGTTTTAGTACCACCTGTAATGCCTCCTGGCTGACCTCCAGCAACAACTTCAAAGTGGAGTGGACCTCCTGTGTCAGACCTGCCAGACCTGTAAGGCTGCCCTGAGGGCATTGCTGTGTGCCTACCTCAGGACAGCTGAGCAGAGCCCATTAGCCCATTAGCAGAACCAAGGGAGCCTGGAGATAAATACACCTGATCGCAGTGTGGTTACTTGCAGATGAGCAACGTAGCTCTCCTGCCTCCACCTATTGTGACAGCATCTTAGATACCTACTTATAAGTGGACACGTACACTGAAGGGAAAACATTGACAAAAAAAAAGCCCAATTCTGCAAATCTGGGTTCTTTTTCAAATAATGCTTGGTGTGGGTTTGTCTTAGATTTAGACATGTTAGGCAACTTGCTAGATAGAATAAAAAATATTTTTCTGATATTCATAGATGACAGCAAGCTGGAAAAGGATGCAAGTATTTCAAAGGACAGGGATAGCATTTCAAATGATCTTGACAGGCTGGAGAAGTGACTCAAGGTCTGTAGGGAGAAACGCAAAATGCTTTCTTTAGTCATAAGATTTAAATACAGAAATACACAATAAAGAACTAACAGCAAATCACCAGTAAAGTGGAAAAGAATTTGGCAATTACTGTGATTCACAAATGAAAAAATGTGTGTGTGATGCTGCTCCAGAAAAGGCAACTCCCATTCTTGGATTTTCTGGCAGGAATGTCATGTGCAAGGCATCAGGAGTATTTAACATGCTCTGATCCATAATGATAAGGCCTCTGCTAGAGTGTTACTCTACCCAGGGCTGATAGCCACAGTTTAGAGACAGATATGACAAGCTGCAAAGAGAACTGAGGAAAAAATGAAGTATGATAGGAGAATTACAAAATGTTACTTGTGCTTAAATTCTAGGATTTTGCTGTACTTACTCTGGGAAAGACTGGAGGGTAGGGGTGAGGAAAGGACAGGAACCAGTCACCAGTTCATCAAGGGTTATATAGAATGAGAGAGATCAAACTCCTCTCTGTCTGCTACGAGAGGATGCAAAATAATTGGCCTGATTTGCATCAGTGGAGATGCATTTATATCCTAGAGAATTCCGAGTATCTTTTACCTGAGATTTTTAGGAACAGGATCAACAAAAGGGAAAGATGGAAGCTGTCTGAGACTCAGTAGGTCAGGTTGGTGGTTGGACTTGATGACCTTGAAGGTCTTTTCCAGCTCCTCTGGGGAGCTGCTAGAAACAGCAAAAATATCTTACTATCTCAGAAATCACTGCTTACCCCATCAGCCCCTAACATGGGGAGGCAGGAAGAAATCCTAACTGACCGTTGTGGACGAGTAGATCTTGATGGAGGCAGCTGAGCGCTACAAGGATCAAGCCTGATATTTTCAAAGACTGCTCCTTGTTTTGCACCTTCCACAAAGGTCAGATAATGTGAATAATAACAGCTGAAGCTCTGAAGCTAACCCTAGCATCTGAGCCTCAGCAAGGCAGACAGGGAGGAGCTCTGGTGGGGCAACCTTCCTCTGCAGAAGGCATTCATTTCCCAGGTCCCGTCTCAACCCCACAGTGGCAGTGAACTGAGCCTTGGGGGCCTGTGTTTCTGCGATTGTTGATCAAATGCAATATGTAATCAGTCTGTTCATTTTATCTTTTCTTTTGCTGTGAAGATAGAGTGATGGGAATTTTATTATAGCACAGTAAGGTAGTTAATGAGCTGTCAGGATCTCAGTAATAAACTTCTCTTTCAGAGTGGTATGTAATAGCTCACTGCAAGATGAAGCACACTTTTAGTCATTGCTCAGAAACATTTTTTACCAATTTTGAGAAATAAACCTAATTTTATTCAAGAGCCTTATGTCTCTGTAAAAACAGACTATGGAACTTTCTTAGAGCAACTGTTTCTGCAAAATATGAATATAATTACTCCACTGTACTCATAGTGAAAGCATGTGTGTTATAGAGCTGTAAAACTGCAGAGGGAATTGGGACATTCTGGCTCATTAGTGTCATTCTTTTTTTGTCTAACACCATTTCTCGTGTGTTCCTCACAGGAGATGACTAATCCTGGCCACCAGTAAGTGACAGTGCACGGAGCTCCAGCCAGAACACGTCGGTGCTTTGCAGCAGAGCCAGGGTGCTTTCTCTGCAGCACAGTTGCTTGGTTTGACGCTTTCTGAATTATAAAAAAAATGATCATTTTGTTTTGCTATCCCCGGTCCTTTCCTTCCCAACATACATAGCCCACAACTGTGCTCCAAGAGGCAAAGAGAGGAGGTCAGGTTATGCCATGAGTAATTTGTCTGATAAAGCACATGTCTTTCTACAAATGGTCTGTGCAGAGTTTACAGCTCATGGCTTAAACAACTGTTTAAAGATTTACAGTATGGATATATCTGAGCCGATTTCCACCCTGAGCTTTCTGCAGCCTTTCTGATTTTCCTGCCTTATGGCTGGTCAGTGAGATCACGTGGTCTTATTTCTTGCCCATGAGCTGATCCAGGCTTTATGGCTGGGAAAATTCGCTCTGTTGGTTGCTTATTATGTTCAGATGCTTTCTTAGTATTCCAGAAATGTGTTTGCAAAGAATAAAAGCACAATTTCAGGAAAGCTGCAAATGCCTTTTTTGAATATCCACACAGGTTTTGATGAGGCTTTTAGGTTCTGTCTGCATTCCTGAAAAACACAGAAAGTTTCCTATATTAATGTTCATGAATAAGCAAATACAAAAGGGCAGCAAATGTCAACAAACCCATGTTATATTCAGCGGAGTATGAAGGGCACATCTTCCCTCACGCCTCCCAGTTCCCACGCCCACAGGCTGCTGGCCGCATCGCTAAGGTTGCCACCTTCCGCCTCCATCGCCCGCGGTCCTTCGTGTTACTATCTCCATCCTCCTCGATGTGAATGAAGCGCTATTTCTGCTGATCCCTCTCCTTCTCCCTCTCCAGGACAGCGATTGAGGAAATGAGGGCTCAGTGGTGGGGCTGCGATGTTTTGCTTCTGACCTCTGGTGGTCAAAGGGGGCACTGCAGGGCCCTGCCAGAAATAACGCTCAGGTAAAAGTTGGCATTTCCTATTTCCTACTAAGAACTGATTATTTCCCGTTAAGAGAGACGGTATCTTAGCTGCGGGTGGATTTTTACCCAGAGCTGAATTTTCCCTAAGTGTATCCTTACATGATATTCTGTTGAATGAACACAGTCATGCAAACAGCGTGATGGTCAGGCACACATCAGGGACATGGGTGGCTGTGCTTATCCCCTTCTGGGGTGCTCACTCTGCTGTGAATGTGCCCATTCTATGTGTTGCCATGATGTTTTGTTTTATCAAATCTCTCGCTCTGAATTAATATACTCATGATCATACACTTCTGTGGCATTGAAGGCTTTGTTTAAAAATTCAGTTTAATTTCCATTTCCCAAGCCCTTTGCACCAGGTTAGCTGCGACACTATTTGCGGCCATGCCCATCTGTAGGCATGGCAGAATCCGGCCATACTTTGGTTAACTAAACTGCAGAACCGCAGTGAAGTGTGTACACACAAAATCTGCAGTCATTAAGTATGTATAAATATTAACTGCACATTACAGAGGAGGAAGTTGTGGAGAATGGAAATCAGGTAATGCACACACATTTGCATAACAAAGCCAGAGCTGAGCATAGGACAAGATTTCCTGCTTTCCTCCTGTCTTCAGCCAGCTGTCTGGGAAAAGCAGCAACCAAGGAGCTTCACTGCCTGGCACCAGCCATGACTGCTGCCCTGCTCCTGCCCAGGCTCTGAGGTTTGGCTTCCCATGCTCTCAGTAGTGCGGCAAAATCCTTTCCCTATGAAGTCTGATGTGGGAGCCCTGGAATTAATGTAATGGAAGGGAGGGTATGAGCTGCAAGAGCGTGCATTTCCCCTGCAGAGGCCTGCAAAGAAATCGGGTCATCTGGTTGGGCCTGGCAGCAGGGCTTCATCCTGCCAAAGCACCTCGTTCTGCTTTTAGCAGCCTCAGTTTGAAGCCTACCAACCTCCACAGGATCTTTCTTTGGCTTAAATCTCAGGGTTTTTAAGCTGGGTTGGTGAAGGTGGCCTTTTCAAGCTTGCTGGGTTTAAATTAATGAGGATGGATGGTTTAGAAGCAGCCTCTTCACAAGTTGCTTTACAAATCTTTATCCTTCATTACCCGTGCCTTGAGAAGTTAAACAACACTTTTAGTGCAATGTGGTGTCAAGAAGCATCTCTGCACAGCCGCAAACAGATCCATTTTCTTCTCTGAGAACTTAGAGAATATGCAGTTTAGTGCAATTAAATTGTGGTTGGGAAGAGCTTCATTGTGGATAAAAAGTCCCCCCAGCAGACGGATATGAAACACCACCACCACATTTCTCACATCTGCTTGAAGACAGTCCAAGTCTGAAGTCACTGTTGCTATTATATGTGTATAAATATATATTTTTTTCATTTTTTTGCCATACATGCCCCAGATCACACCCGTTTAAGCAGGTGGTATGGACTTCCAGTGACCACAAATGGAGATGCTGAGAGGGACGAGCCATTTACCAGCCGCTTCAGTTACATGCATGAAGTTAAGTGGGATGAATACAGACTGAAGAATTTACAGCTGCTGCAGAGAAGTCCTGAGAGACAAGGCATGAGATGTGTTAAGTGTGGGATGCTGGAGGGTCTGAGGACTCACCCAACCATGCACAGCGATCTGGGTGTGAGCCAGGGATGGGCATGCAGCTCAGTGCCTTGTCCCAGCCCTTGTCTCAGAGAGGTGTGAAGTGGGGATCTGCAGTCTGACAGCTCTCCTCAGGTCTGGCAGTGAGAAGTGGATATGGAGATAGGGCTCAGAGGAGTGAATATGCCCAGCCAAGTGCCTGGCTTCCCACTGGCTCACATTTCCAAAGCCACATTGCTGCTGTGACTGCATAGGGTCATCAGGCAGATTTGGCCTCATTTCTAGCTAACCAGGAGTAGTGGAAAAAGACAAGAAGCGCTGAAGCTGTTTCAGCCCCTCCAAACCATTTTCCAGGCAAATAGGAGGGCCATGAAAAGAGTTCACGCTTTATGGTATGAAACACTTAATCTTGTCCTGAAACAAAGACACTCAGCTTTCTTCTTCAACTTCACTGTTTTTAAAAAAAGGAGTTTGAAAAACAGAGGTCTGGTTGGAATCTGAAATATGAAATCAAAGTGTTTTAGTGTGGGCAGTTACTTCTTGCTCTACCTTCTCTCACCCCACCTGCAGATGGGCAGTGCAGTGAGGTGGGAGTGCCGTAAATGCTTTGGTATTACTGGGTTGAGATTTGGCAGCTGGCAAGAGCTTTAGAGGTGAGAATAGGAGAGATGGAGGGGGGAAAAAAAAGCCATTTTTTTTTTCACCTTTGCGTGCAATATGGAAGATATATGAAAATGTCAAAATCCCAAGACCATCATCAGGTGTAAGGTATTCACCAGACAGCAAAACAGGAGGGGAACCAATTATTTCAGCAAGGAGAAGCCAGCATTGTGTGCCGAGCTGAAGGCCACAAGGAGAGGCAGAGACAGGCAGCAAACTGAAGAAGAAAGCAGGCAAACCAGCCCAAACCTGCACAGGCCCGATGTTAGCAATCCCTGAGCACCATCTCAGCCTGGGAAGCACAGAGAAGGCTCAGAAGAGAAGGGAGTAAAAAGCCAAGGACGAACAGAAGGAGGGGGAGAGCAGTACATGTCTCTCAGTGGAAACCTGCTTTCCTTTGCTCTGTGTGCTTTTCCCATCTCACTGTACCAAGCTTGCGGCCAGTCAATTAGATCACCCTCTCCTCCTTGCCATTTGTATGTCACTTCTCTGCTTATCTCGGATCTTCCCCAGGGCTGGGAGCATATCTGCATGTACACAGCCTAGCCGCACTGCAGCGTAGAGGTTAAGAAGAATAGGAGAGTGCTCACAGAGAGAAAACAGAGCAAGGAGTGAATTATTTTTTTTTTCTTTTGAGCAATGAAAAAAAAATGTTAGTGTCTGAACTTGTTACATTTATCTGTATAAGTGAATTGAAAGTCTGCTGCCCTCGGTGCTGTCATTATTCCCATGTACCTATTTCTCTAACCTCACTTACCCTGTGTAGCTAAGTATGGTGCCCTTTTACTGGAAATAAGCCCTGTCCCTGTCAGCTCTGAGAAAGATCATTGTAATTTTTGCTATAGGGGAAAGAAAGAGGGAAATCTGTGCCTGATGTGCTAGCAGACAGTAAAACTTAAGGGTCATAGGAAGCCACAAAACTGTCAAAGATGATTAATTCAGTGGAGAAAGTAGAAGCCTGAAAGTTTTCCTGTTTCCTCTGTGCTGTCAACTTTCTTTTTGCTTGATGCAAGAGACAGCACGTGATTAGGAGAGAAATCTGACATGAGAGGTCCCAGGGCATGGAGACAACTGAGATGCTGGGCTGTTGGAGGGCAGCATACTGCCGATCAGGACCCATCAGAACATGTGTGACATGTGCCTGACCGACATGTCCCATCCTGTGAGGTGGCATGCTGGATGATGGTAGATGCAGCCTTTTGGCTGATCAGACAGGATCCTATTTACATATTTTATCCTATTTGCAATAGGATACAAGCTGTAGCACTGCCATCTCACCTTTAAATTCATGATTTTGGCTCTCTTTGGAGCAGCACCGAGATTAGTTGTGTGAGACTGAACTGTGCAACAGGGACAGAGACTTATGGCAAATATAAATGAAGCTGCAAGAAGGAAATCTTAATAATCCCATAGACAGCTGGATTTCTCAGCAGCATATTTAATAGAAAGAAAGGAACACACACATTTGGATCAAAATAATTTCTCAGTTGCTGACCCCACTCTGGAGAAGGAATAGATTCCATTAGACTGAATGCACCATGTCTGCCTCTTCTCACTCCCACCCTGTGTTTCCTCCAGCACACAGCTTAAAAATCAAACATCTCCATTTCTCTATCAAGACCCTGTGCAGGCCTGCTCCTGAAAATACCCTTCTGGTCTCCCCTTTCCAGCATTTTATCCAAATAAAGCCACTGGCATCTTTTAATTCTGTTTCTCACTCTCATTCTGCTGCTATCTGTTTTGTAGCTCACTATGCGTGAAAAAGCTTTTTGTATTCTTATTCTCTCCCCTCTGAAGCTCACACCTGTCATGGGCCTGACAGCTATTGCAGTAATATGGCAGTAATAATACACCAGGTCTTAAAGATGTCCATGATGGGCGGATGTACATAAGAATGCAGGAGAGCTGTCAAGAGGATGTAACCATAGGGCTGCGGGGCATTCTCCTTCCTCTCAATTCACCCATTTCTTCCTAGTTTCTGTATCACCTCTTCATTCTTTCCGTGAACTCTTTGAACCAGGGACTTTATCTCTGTCACTGAGGAGGGCTTAAAACAAAAATAATAACAGAGCAAAAAAAAAACCCAACAAACAAGAGTGTCAAGATTTGGTCTTCCTTGGTGATAGCACAGAAGTTATTGAGTGAGAAACTAGGGCAAGGATTCTCCATGGCTGCGGTGTCCCTGGTAGCAAGGAGGGAACAGGGAAATTGAGCAGCTGGATCTTAGTCCCTCTCCCTCGCTGGTCTGGACCATCCCCAGAAATTACCTTCACTGCCACCTTATCCAAACCCTGTTTATTGCTGTGAGTTGCTAGAGAACCCCGCAGGAAGCTGTTACTTTCATTACCCAGTAAAACAAATGCTGCATGTACAGCTTTCAGACTTTTGAATTACTTTTAACACCTTTAAGACCGGAAGAGCAAGAGAACATTTTGTGCTTTTTTCTTAGAATCCTCAGTGCAGTTACAAATGCATGATTGTCCCAGAGCACTAATCCGACAGAAGACAACTTTCTTCAAACAAGGTGCTCAATTAGTGAAAACCCAGTGATGAGCTGTGTGTCATTAAAATAAATAAATAAATAAATCTTTCTAAGGGCTAGGAATACAAATCTCAAAAGTTTTAGGTCCTTAAGCTATGTCTGTACTCAACACAAAATGGAGAAGGGACTGGTTCTGGCTTGGAAGCAAAGTAGAAAGGCTCATATCCAGGCAGCTGAATACCACGACCTCTCCTTTGCCTTTTTGAAAATCCCCTGTGTTGCCAAGTCAACATTTCTGCTGGGATTGTCCCTGCACATTCCAACCTCTGAACTGTGTCCAGCCACTGTGTAGGGGATTGATTTGGCCGAATATCTTCATGGAAAATGCTACTGATAAGCTGCATGGGTACCTGGAAGAACAGTGCTCAAGCCCATGGCCTGCTGCTGTTTGATTTACCAGTGCAAACTTGACTATATTGCAGCCATTTCTCCAGATTTATTTCCTTGTCTTTACTTTTTCTTGACAAACTCACACAGTATTTTGCTGTATATCAAAACAGAGACACATACCAGTGTCCAGAGGAGTCTGAAGGAAGTGCCATATTGAGAAGCAGACCTGCGCAACGTGAAATCCTGCAGAACACCACCTGCATGGCAGCTTCCTCTTTGACTGACTAAGAAGGCGTTCTCATGCACATGAGACTTATTTCCCCAAAAGACCAAAAAGAAGCATCCTTTGACAACAGGCTCTATGGCATATCACACATTAACTCATGGCTTCCATGCATTTATGTAGATACATAAACAGGAACGGAGACACATACTCAAAACATTGTTCATAAAAGAAGCAGCTGAAAAGACAGTGACCGTTGTTTTAATCAGATGGGAAGATTTCCTAAGCCAAGATCTTGGTCTGCCAATCTGCATTTGGCAAAAGAGCTGTCAGATGAGAGACGTAAAGAACTATCATATGTGTTTGCTGTTGAATGAATGTAAGCAAAATACTTTATAACGGACAATCAGTTTGCAAGTAATTTCAACACCTTGAACTACACATGATCAGAACAAGCTTCAGAAATCTGAGCATGCACTGGGTTATGAAAATCAACAGCTGAGAAGTGATCTTTGAGGTAGCATATCAAAACCTTGGATCCAAAGCTCTCTGAACCTCTGACTTTGAGCTGTCATACTTGGACTGGCTTCAGGTGCCCCTCAGAGCACCCCATGGCTGGAGTCTGGAAAGCAGAGCCATGCCATACTCTGCATCTGTTCAGTGGCTTGGATGTAGCTCTTCCTATAAGTTCCGTTTCATTCATTTTTTTCCTGCCATGATTGATTTCTATGGTTATTCGTTCAGTCACGCAACAGTAACTGAATGTAAGCTGGTTATTTGTCTGTTCTATATGCTATCCCATACGTAAGAAGTGTCTTTACCTTTACGAAAGCTCAAAAGGCATGAAGCAACATCTATTAAAGTGATGACAAAAATAATATGTGGAATGTGGAAAAAAAAGAGACAGAATTCTCCATTTATTAAGACTGAAGTCCTAGTATTGATATTATTCATTTCATCTGAATAATTAAGCAGTAATGACAATGGCATAGGCTATTTCAGGCAATTAATTATCAGCTCTAGGGGTTGATGGCCTGTGAGGAAGCTAAGGGACATTAACCTCTGCTGGCTATTATTCATTCAGATATTGCCATGTGCTGACGCTATTGCAAATTCCTCCCATTTTTTAAATGCACAAGTTCAAAGTTACATTAAAGCATCTGCAGTGTAATTACGGTAAGGGAGCCAGATATCTCTGTAGCAATAGCAAGTAGCAGCATCAGTGCTGTGATGGCACAAAGATCTCCTGAGGATGTCTTGGCTCCTCTGTGATCCCTGGGGCTGTGGAGTTGCTGAGGAAGAAGGACTAGAAGGCACATACTCATGCTTTCCGTTGTCCAGGATTCAAGTTAGACCCCTTCCTTGTGGCGACTTTATACATGTCCTATGCCTGCCAGTGCAAAGTGCCCTGAGAAACACCTAGAAGGGGAAAACTGTGTGCTCTTCTTGGCCTGTGCATGAGTTTCAGCCCTTCAGGAATGAAAGAAATAGGGGTAGGATGGAAGACACTTGAGAGATTTGACTGTTGTTGGCCCAATCAGCAGGGCAAGGGCCAGAGGAGTTCATCAGGCATCTTGGGCGAGAGCCTAGAAGGTGCCTTAGGACAGGGCTGGGAGAATTAGCATCCAAAATTTGAAAAACAGGGAAATGGACTAAAGGCAAGCAATGCTGTCTGCTGGACAAGGACTCCCTCCTGAAACGAACAATAAGGTGAGAGTCATGATGGTTGCAGTGTGTTACAAACGAGTTCACTCCCTTCATCCAGTCTGGCTGATGTATTTTTCCACTAGAATCCCATTCTAAGATACATATGCATATATATATGTATACATAAATGTATCAGATAACCAAATGTTTAAATAGCTTTTGTAAAGTGCATTTATGAGGTAATTATTTAGGTCTTTCTTTTAATTAGAACTGGTTAACTGGGAACATCTGATCTGTCCTTCTCCCGGTGTTCCCAGACATGTCCCTTTGCTTCCCGTAAAACTGTCCCTATGCTGGCCACACAACACAGATGAGACAGAGCTTCAAGATCATTGCTGTTTCAAAGTGCAACCTCAGAAGTCAGGCAGAAGCTAATTATACCATTTAATAACACAAACAAGCATAAAAAGACACAGTCCCCCAGGTCTGCAATAATCAATTTAACATGGGTCGGTTGACCATTAACAAAGAAGTAACCGAAATAATAATTTTTATCTCACTGGCAGAAAATTTAGTTGGTTCATTTTTGTATTCATGTTTGGCCTTGGGAAAGTGGCCAGGGCTTTTTATAATGGAATGGCACTATGTGTACCTGTGGTCTATGGAGTCACATTTGTTGCTGGTACAATTTTGCTGCAGAGAAAAGCAGTCCAGTTCATGTGAGATTGCTCTACTGCTTTTTTCACTGGGCTACTTACACGGACTCTGATGAAATGAGAGTGTGAGAACTGCAGGAAGAAGTAGCTAACCAGCATGTATCACTTCTATATATGATGGAATTCTTATACGGTGCAGAGATTATTCATTTTGTTGCATCTTGCTTTATCTACAGGCCAAAACTATAATTGTTTTCTCGTTGTAAAGAGGAGAAAAAGGGATGCCATCAGATCTACTGTACTGTTAGAGCAGTAGAGACGAATTGCAAATAAACCTTTTTTCTGCAGCCCATGTTCTAAAAGTGCATTACTCTACTGGGCTGTAAATTTGTGATCTACTCTCAGGTTCTTCTTTAGTGCTGCAGAAAGTGAGCAGTGAGTTATAAGGCCACCGATCGCTGGGCCTGCCAGTACTAGAGTGGAGAAAGATCAAGCCGTGACCTGAAAATACTCCATGCTATTGTTTCTTTGCCAGGATCATTGTCTTTTAATCTTGTTGGCAAGCGTACCATGATTATCATTTTTTTTTTTTTTAAGTCTCTACTATATGGCATTTGGGAAGGTATGGGACTAAGAGAGCTGGCCATGAATTTTCAGAAGGAAACAGCAAGAGAGTGGAGGACACGGAAGCTCGGCCTGACCTTACCAGCCCTGTGAAGTCAACTGCCCTGTGTCCCTTTCTGCTTTAATTAAGGCTAGCAAAATATGCTGACCTCAGCCCAAATCTTCTCTCACAGCCTTTACTGCTGTGATGAGTGCAATGAAAATGCTCAAGCTATTTTGTTCACCCATTAAAAAAAAAAGGCTTACTTTTAATGGGTAATAATTTTGCAGCTGGTTGAGTTTCCCTGGCACTTAGATTTATTTAGAGGTTTTTGTACTACTCATACTTTCTTATCCTTAAGTTTGATAGCCTTGGTATTCAGAACAGCTTCTCCTGTCCATGCTACTCTCATTAGTCTACTGCCTTCAGATTTACAAATTAGTTCATCAAAAGACATCACTTTTAAATCTTGAATGTCAGCCTTCATTCTTTTCTTTTCTCATTTTTCGTTTCACGTTAATGTTAAAACACTGATATATTTTCCTCATTTATTACTACAAAGAGTAAATGCATTTCAGATTCATTTCGGAAGAAGATGCAGTAGATGCCTTGCACACAAGAGGGCAGATCTGCTTCTCCTTTCATACTCAGTAGTCTCCGTTCACCTGTAACTTTACATTCACCCGTGCATCTGGAGCTGAGTACAACAGAGAAAGCACTGCAGTAAAGATGGGGCTTGGTCTCAATAGACACTGCCATCAAGGGATGGTCTAAAGGCCTTTCATTCTGCTAAAGCAATGCCCATAGAGTATAAGCACCCAATATTAAATGCTTCTTTGTGTTATTATCACTGTGGTTATCTAACCTAACCTCTGGGTTTGCAAACTTTAAAAAAAATAGGCAGGATTCTCACATGGGTTTTCCATGACAGCCACCACCTACAACCTCCCCTTTCCCCCAGTACAATTTTAGAGGCTCAGACCACAGGGACCAGATTACAGCTGCGCTGCTGAGTGAGAAGATTTAATTTTGAAACCTTCTGACAGGGAGGAAATAGCCCCAGCCTGGAGGTGGGCTGAGGACTCTGCAGTTCTCTTACTGCCTGGGGAGTCAGGCCAATGTCTGAGATTCCCTTGAGGCCATATGCAACCCAGCAGAAAGAAAGAAGCCTACTTCTTCTCCTACGAAGTATTGAGTTACCTTAAACAAAAGGCCCTACACAATGATGCTAAGCCACAGAGCTACATTGGCTTCATCATGTGGTACAAAAAAAAACTATAAGAAGAAGTAAATTTTGAAGAGCAAGGGCTTATTTTTTAAAAGAGAGAATGCACTCTATAACAAACACTTTTCTTGCAGCACATGGAGTCTTTCAGTGGAAAGAATTAACACAGTGTTTGCCTCCTGAATGCCCTTGGACTAAATCTGAAGTCAGTGAGTGGGTAAATCCGGGCTTTTTAAGAGAAGAGCAGAGGTCAGATAAGCTCATCTTTAAAAAGAAAAAGAAAACTGGAAAAAAGAGAACTGACCACAGCTTATCTGGATACATTTCCCTTGCACTTTATGTTGCCTTTTGACTCTGTCATATCCCATGTATTTCATCTGCAGAAGCAGATTTTTGCTGTCACCAATGTCACTTGGTAGCTGTCCAGCGAAAGGCCACCTGTTGGAGACCATCTCAACACGAGAGCCAAATGCCAGCTTTAAAAAAAACCACAGGGATATGGGTAAAGCCACTCATGTCAGACGTAATTAGAGATTTACTGTGATGTTGCTGGAAGAGCCTCTGGAACTTTCCAAAATGCTGGACTGCTGACTGCCAAATGTGTTTGCTTTTCCATTTTAACAATCAATGAGGCTGCATATGTGGAAAGACTGATGAACTACTTCTCATGTCAATCACAATTAGAGAAGTGCTAATCATGTTAAGGAGTTATTAATCATATATTAAATTAAATGAATGACACATGCTCTCATACAGTGCACTCTCCAATTGGCAAAGCCATCTAAAGACACTCTCCTTTGCTCTCTACAGCATGCCTGTTTGGCCTACAAGTGCATAATAATTGATGAGATTAATTAGATTATGGCAGTGCACTAAAGTAAACAGTATTCTTGTTATCTGCTAGACATCTTACTTTTACAGATGCTTCTGCATAGTCAAGGCACTAATTGATCTATCTTGTAAATATATCATATTTATACATATTCTAATATTTATAAATATATCTGTAAAAAGCTGCTGAAAAATCGCCCTATGGACTCACAACTGTTCAATGGGGAAATAAAAAGGAGTTTGTGTAAATGTGTTCCCTGAGCAAGCCAGCAATGGAAGACAGCTAATCAGTAGTGTTTCACTGGGATTTGCATTCCATTAGATAGGTCAGTATAAGGAATATGCATCAACAGGTACTGAAGTGGCATATCCAAAAGTTTTCTTAGCCAGGGCTATAAAGTGCCTCTTCTGCAACCAAGAGAGCTTTGACTAATGTGTATGTAATTCTTTAAGATTTTAATAACATTAGTGGAAGCTTGTGAGATTGTATACATCTATGGACATATACATAATAGTGAATGTAGAGAATGTAAAGGCAAGTAATACAAATTAGAAAATAAACTGTGTAGCAAAACAAGAGAAAATATGATTTTTGTGGCTGGCTGTTGGCAGAGCACTTGGGGATGTTCACCTGTGCTTATTGGTTTTCCTCAGCAATTGCTTTTGTGCACTACTGGTGACAGGGTGCTGTGCTGGCTGGCTCTGCTGAGAAGCAGGACAGACTGTTTTCCATCTACCAAGAGCAAAATACTATCTGCGATACCATCCAATTGCTAGAGGGAGATGGCAAACTATTCAAGACGAGTGAGAATTTTTATTAGTGTTAGCAAAAAAGAAAAATGACCTTTTCTGATAGTAATTTTGTAGAGATCTCAGAGCACGATATAAATCCCAGAAGCGTGGGAACATGCTGATTCTGTGTCAGCAGCAGCCTAACTTCATCTATTGAGCCTGACATTAGACATCAGCAAATAAAAAATAACAAAAGGCCTTGAAAATGGAAGGAGAAGCAGAGTCAGAGAGTTTAATTAATGCTGATCCATAAAGCTTTATGGAAGATCAATCTGTTTGTAAAAAAAAGTCTGATTTCCTTTCTTGACAAGATTACCAGTTTGCATGATTAAGGAGCTTGACAGAAGAAGAAATATGCTTGGATTCTCCTTAAAGGAGTCCTGTGTGACACATGGGCTAGCACTACCAATACAACACACTAAGTGCCTTGAACTATTAAATTATTTGTCAAGGGGTCATTTCTAGCGTTGTTCTGCAGGGATATATACTAGAGTTGAAATTCCTCAGTTGAGAAGTATAAAAAATTATTTCTAGCAACATGGATAAATGATGAAGAGATGCCCAGTGATGAGGAAGGGGCAGTGATGCAGAATGACTTCCATCACTCAGTGAATCTGGGCTTCAACCCTTATCTCCAGACTGGGGAATCCATGAGCAGTTCTGAGTGTGCCCTTCATCATGTGTGGGGTTACAGCCAAAATGTGCTGTGATCATGGCCAAATGGGGTTGCACATCAAAGAACCACAGCAAGACAAAAGCCACGTCATCGTCATGGGGTGGGCAACGGGATCCTCAGGAACAACAACTCCCTTATGGCAGCTCGAGAGGTGACACCAGACAAGGAGCAGCAGTTACCTGGGGCAGTGCCAGCAGCCTAGAACCTGGGTATATAATCAGAGGAGCAGGGAATTAAATTTAGCTCCATTGTCAACATAGATACCAGCAAGTAATTCTGGTGTCCTGATTTTCACAGGGACTTGAAAGGGTGCAGAACCTGCAGCAAGGAGCTACCAAGATGAACTGAAGGCTGGAAAAACTGCCTTGTGCTCAGAGACAGGAAGAATCTGCTAATTCTTCAAAAAACAGGCTGAAGGGAGGGTCAGATTCTGTGTGCAATTTCCTGTGTGAGGAAAAAAAAAAAGAGAGAGTCTTAGTATCTGAAGGTTAAATCCAAGTGAGTTCAAATCATCAAATCAGAAACAGTGACAGATATTTTCAGCTGTGAGACTTACTTGCTGGAACAAGTAACAACGTAATATGCTGTACTTGCCATCGTTATGTGTCTCCTAATAAGAGCAAATTTTCTGGAGAAACTGTACTTCTTTTTTTTTTCCTAGATAGATTATGGCCTTTGTTGTGAAGCAGATGAGATGTGAGCTATCATCAAGATGTTGCCTCAACACATCAGGATGGAACAGAGGTCATGCTCCTACCAAGAAAACATGGGTCGCAGCCACATAGTGAAGTCCATTAAACGTCACTGCAGTGCCTACTGCTGAGTCCCAGGGACCAATAGTTCATTTAAATAGTTGGCTGGATTTCTTCCCACTGGTGGCTGTGTCACAGTGGCTGAAGTAAGGTTGCTTATATGCCTGAATTACACCCAGGTGTGGGAGAGGGGGATGGCTGTAAGAGCATGTGCTGGAAATTTGTTTAGATATATCAGATCGCACCCTGTGGTGTGGAACAGACACACATCTCCATCCAGCCCAGCGCTCTTACCTGTTTACTTTAGTGCTGCTGTAAGCCAAATATGCTCCTGCTTCTCATCAGTTGCCACGTAACGGCCTCTTCTGTTTTCACAATCTAGCTCTTGCACTTGACCAAGAGATCCTGGTTGCTTCGGGCTGCTCTTAGCTGGTTTTCCCTCTCCCTTGTCAGATATGAAATTTCAAGTCACTCAGTAGGGTCTTTCTGGTAAAGGTGAATTTGCTCAAAGGGAATAATTTCTGTTAAGTATTCTTACCTCTAAGTTGCAAATGTTGTTTTCCCCAAAGTGACTGTTTAGTGTTTGCACAGTCTATTTCATACACACCGAGGAGCGTTTCAGACCTGTTGTCTTTAACTGTTGATGGGATTTGCAGTGATGTTTGTGAATTCCAGCTTCCCCATTTACCTCATTGAGCTCCAAGTTTATACACTGTAAATAGCTGAAATAAAATATTAACGTCACACAGCTAAACAGAGAAAGTTTGCATGGTATCCTGCACTACGTTCTTCTCCATTTTCCACTGGAAAAAAGAACAAGTAGGGCAATATATATGGCAATATATTGGTCCAGAAAACATTTTCTTTACTTCTTTAGAAAACAAAATACCTTGACTCACGTATAACTTATGTAGAGCATGCAGTTGATTCAGAGAAGGCCTTAAAATGACCCATTAATCCAAATTCATCTGGAAACTAGAATAGCTGTAACTGATATGTTGTCACAACAGCAGTACACAGAAGTCATAGGAACAGACGGAGAAGATAACACTGATAAAAAGTAGATGTTTTCCCACAGAATCCTCAGGCAGCTACAAATGTTTTCATAGTTTTCAAAGAGATACTGCCAGATAAAAAAGTATAATAAATGAAATAGAATAGACATAGTTTCCTTATCTCTGCTTACAGTTTTTCATTTAAATAATCATTTTACCTTTATTTATTTATTTATTTATTTATTTATTTATTTTAATTTTAACCACCCATTAATTCTCATGTATCAACACATTGCTTATATGGTTGTTTTTGCACCATGAGATTCTCTAATTGGACCAGTACTGAAGCAGAAAACAGGGATAATGCTCTTATTAATTTGAAGTTTGTTAGCCTTGACCAAAGTTAATACAGAAATATTTCCTTTCATACCAGAGGGGTTTTTTAAATCCCCTAAACATTTGTTCATATCAGCCGTCAGTCCCAGAAGTATCTGCAGCTATGAGATTGCTGGAGATGCTTGGTCTGCTGGGGTGTTGCGTCTTCCGGTCTTGGTGTGAAGCTGGGGGAGGAAAGCTGGGAAACTCTCCCTCAAAGTGACTGCAACACGTACGGAGCTCTCTCTCTGTCTCTGTCACACCCCTCCAATGGAGGAATTCATGTGTGGTGGCCTGAGTGTCCCGTTACCATTCACAGGCCCTTTGCTCTTCCGTATAGGTTGCTCTGATGGCTCACCCACACTGAAGCTCTCCAGGGTCTTTCTCATCTTCACTTGTATGACCTTTCTGCTACAGACCAGGGTTTCTGTGCTGTCTGAGAAAGCCCTCCATGAAAAGAGTAAAGGAGCACACAAACCATCAGCACAATAAGAATGAGCAGCTTGCAGTCATCACCAGGGTTTTTAACTGTTTGTAGATCTCCTTCCTGCTGCACAATTTGCTTGGATGAAAAAGGCTACCCTTGTCTGGGCTGCTCACATGGAAGCTTCTTTGTTTGTTAGACCCAACCCCGCTCGAAGTCAAAATAAAGACAGTACATTCAGTCACTCAAATTATATTCCATTCCCCAGGGCAATAACCCAAGACTACAATAATTCATACGAAGCCTTCAAAAAAGAAGAAGAAAAAACAGCAGCCTCATTACATGTCAAGCAAGAGCTATGATTTTGTTGAGACTTGCTTAAGAGAAACATTATCAGATCTTGTTTTGTTCTCTCACCAAGGAATGTATGCATAAGCATAAAATATCCAAGTGTTCGGTATTTAGGATATGCCAGATCAGAAGTGTCCATTACTCTCCACCGTGTTCTTCAAAACAGTGCTCCTATGCTGGGCTGTCTAATGATCCACAGAGTGCTGGCCTGCTGGTCACATGAAGGGACTTTCTTTTCCATAGTGAAAGATGTTTCATGTCACAGCTATGAACCACAAAAGTGCGAGCTAGGAAAGCTTTTCAGGAAGCTCTCTCGGTTGAGATGGGAGACATCTGGATGCTTACAGCTCTTGAAAAACTCAGCAACAAGCTTCAGAAAAGAGGGACAGTGGATACATTAATAAAGATGTTTTTTCCTGGAAATGTACTTGCTGGCTTGAAACTAGCCTCTCTGCAGGCAGAGATGTTCAGTGTTCAGTGTTCAACAGGCACTTGGGCATCGCCTTCTGATTGTTGAAGTGAGTTATAGGATAGGGGGTTGCAGAGGAGATGTGCCTATGGAGATCTTACAGACACCTAATCCCAAGTGGGCTTCCTCCAACTCCAACCAACTCCTTTTTTTTTTTTTTTTTTGGCTTCTTAAGAAGTGCAACCAGAAGTATAGAAATGTAGATCAAAATGCTATTTCCTGCTAATTTGTCATTCTTTTTGCTACTCATACTGCATAGCACATCCAAACCTTGCTAACTGTCACCTTTTATAATTTTCCTGAATTTCTCACTCAGGCATACCACACTTTTCTTTCTTTAGATCAATGTAATAGTGATTTTTGAAGACTGGGAAAAGCATTTCTGTTCTTATTGCAACAGATATCTTTTCAGCCACTTTTGAAGACAGGTGACTGCGGACTTTTGATCATCTGTCATTATAGTTTCCTCCCCACAAAAAAGGAAATTATTTTCTAAATAGCAGCATACATGGACAGGCCATGATTATGAGTCATTCCACAACTCCATTCTCCAAATCTGCTATAGTTTAAACAGACTATGTTTGTAGTGCAGAAGCCTTGTTCCCTTGGTACCTTTCCCAGGTAGGTAACCTGCAGTAAGAAATAACACTGAGGGTGGACCAAACTCATTTTATTTCACATAGCCTAATGAACAGCCACAGAACTGCACAAATCTTTATGGCCTCCATTTAGCTTATATGCAGCCAACTGCCATTTCTTAAGGGAAATTTCAGACTAAGAATCAGTCCTATGGACCATTTAAAAACTATGAATGCACAGAACACTGATCACTTTCCTTCTGGACTGTGTGTTGATCTTTGTGTGCATTCTCTCTAATTTACTGGTGAAGATGTAAAAACAGGCAGCAGAAATATCGAAGCAGAAAACTGTCACCATGTCATTTAATCCTCAGAGCACTGTGATGTAATTAGCTGAGATGGTACAGATGATTGTTGTGTGGTATTGAATTATGACTTTATGGAAGAAGCAAGCAGAAGGAAAAGATGAATTAGTAGAAATGCAAGAAGTAAAGCAGCTTAGTTACCATGCTTTGTAACCTGAAAGAAAATCCAATAAAAGCAGAAAACAAACCATACAATCCAGTAGTTCAGTAAAGCCATCATTAAATCTGATTTTTTTCAGTATATTAATTTAAATCACTTCTGCAGATGAAGAAAAAAATCTGTGTCCTCCATTGCTAATTTAAAGAGAAAAGGCCAAGAGCAGTTCCCTCATTCACTTCCATGACACAGCAAAGCTCTGAACAATGATCAAAGTTATACCCTAACTTGTAGTTCATGTAACCTTTCATGTATTTATTTTTAATGGCTATCAAAAATGCTATTATCTTAAAAAGTAATTAGTAAGTTCTGAAGTCAAAGAAGGTGGGTTCCACTGCCTTCTGCACTGTTTGAGTTTATCTTGGAAGATCAGAATTGAGATCAGAGGTAGGTAGGTCTTTTGCTCTACCGTGGTCTAACCAGGTAAGAGATATGGGGTCTGTTGATGCTGATGCGTGTTTGATCACACTGATGTCTGACCCATCACCGTGTGGCCCTGACCCTCTTGGCTCTTTCTTACACAAGCACCAGAGACAACCATTTCATATAATTATCTCTTACTTTCCCTTCTATCTCTCTATCTTTCTATCTTTCAACACTTGAATATGACGTGGGATTCCTGTCTGGACTTGACTTAACGTTTTCCTGTGAAGGCCATTAATTCCGTAGACAGGACAATCTCTCATCTTGTTTTCTCTTCTGCTTGAAGACTCCTCTCCTGCTGCTCCCAACCTCTCCCCTAACCCCATCTCAGAGATAACACCCTCTCATTGGGTGCTGTGGGGACTGGCTAGGCCCCCAGAGGGAGACACCCTGACTCCATTTGGCAGGTCAGACACTGTGCAGGTATGAACTTGGCACAGGCACGATCTGATCCACCCACCCTCCCTTTTCTCCTCCTCAGGTCAGCGTGCTTGTTTTGCTTGCAGCTCCTGAGTGACAAAACTAACATGGCTCTAGAGATAAGGCAGAAAATTACTGAGCAATTGAGGACTGAGAAAATCTAGGGATGAGATGGAGAACCAGGCAAAAAACTCTAGAGCTAGCAGCTAGCAGGGAATTGGCAATAAAACTCCACAGCTCTCCTTGGGTTAGTATAAACTTTCTACTTTTATATCCATGGAAGTGACTCACAGCTCCCGCAGAACTGGATTTCAGGATGACGAGGCAGAACCTGGCACATAGCCATCCCATACTGCTCCTGTTCTTGCTCAGCACTATTGCTCTCCTCCCACATGGCACTTGCTTTAAAACACTAGAGCTGGTTCCGGGGAAAGTTTGGAAATGCTAACATGAAGGCAAAACCGGGCACATACAAAACAAATTTCCTAATTAATTTGATATAGAGGAGACTGTTTAGCAAGGTTTTCAGGTCCCTGGGCTCTGCAGAATGCTGAAAGACTTTTAGGAGAGAGCAGCGTGCTAGCTACATTGCTGTAGATGTCCTTTGTATAGTCATTCTGAGTATGTTTATGACACAACCACTAAGAACCTTTGATCACTTTCATATACATTAGAAGAGGGGTAGTGCTCTTAAATAACTCTGGGTTCTGTGTTGCTTTTTTCTTCTTTCCTACAAGAATCAAGAAAATAAGCAGCTAGTTAGAGAGAAAGCAGAAAAAACAAGAAGCACGTAGGACTGAGGTTGTCACCACATTAGATATCAGAGAATGCACTCACATGCCTCAAAGGGGAGGTGGTAATTCAAAATTGTGCACATTGCTGAGTCTAACGAAAAGATATAAAAATACTTTTCCATCTTATGTTTGATAGAGTAGAAGGACCTTGTTCTTGTTTTTAGCTGCTAAAAGGTCTCTGCTTGTTGTATTTGGTGTATATGTCACATATATTCCAGCATTTTTTCAGATTTATTGTCTTATAAACCTCAACATGCCCTTATTTTGACTCATCTATATTCTAATTTTTATCATGGTCTGAAAGGTACTAAGGGATCTGTCAAACAAATGTAAGGATTTGTTATTAGCTTAAAATCTGTTACTCACCTTCACGACAGAAGCATTGTTCTTTATTGTGTGTTTCTGGTCTCTGCTGGGGCTCCCAGGCACTACGGCAATACAGATAAGTAATAACTGCATCAAGTGCCAAATGGCACAAGTACAAAAATAGTTTGTACCAGCTGAGCAGTGCTTTTCCCTTGTTTTGCAAGGACTTTTTTTTTTTTTTTTTTTTAAAGAAAAAAAGTGATAGAAGCATCCAGGTTATTAGGTTAGATATTAGGAGGAAGTTTTTTGCACAGAGGGTGGTGACACACTGGAACAGGTTGCCCAAGGAGGTTGTGGATGCCCCATCCCTGGAGGCATTCAAGCCCAGGCTGGATGTGGCTCTGGGCAGCCTGGTCTAGTGGTTGGCGACACTGCACATAGCAGGAGGGTTGAAACCAGATGATCATTGTGGTCCTTTTCAACCCAGGCTGTTCTATGATACCATACTCTGGTTAAAAAATATTTTAAAAACAATAATTAAAAAATAAAACAAATGTGTATTAGAAAACCCTCCAAAATGGCTGATGAGAACTGTTGATACTCCCTGCAGCTGTGCTGCTCTGCTGCTGAGGAGCAGAGCCCTGCAGAATGCAGTGCTATGGTTGAGGAACCAACCTGAGAGAGAACAGCCTCTTGGGCCAGCTGAACCACAGCTCTGGTAAGGTCCTAGTTTCAAAGCCTCCATTCACTCCAGTTGTTTTCCCAAGAAACTAAACATTCATTTCAAGAATCAAATATTTCAGTGGAGAAAAAAAAGAAGTTAAAATTTGTAAAAAATAAAGAGAATGATTTTGAAGGCCATTTTTTTTTTTATTAGTTCTAATCTGGATGTAGAGCATATTAATCCCATACAGATGGTTGGTGATTCCCAGTGCCTGGACAAAGGAAGTGAGGATTTCCACAGTCACAAAATCAAACAAAATTTTTCCTGTATTAGTGCATACTTATCTCAGTTCTTCATTGTGGTAGAGGATTACTGTATGATGTTTTCATCAGAAACTCAGATGGCTTAAAGAGAAGGCAGCCAGATGCACTGCATGCACTTTGACAATGTTGTTCATTCATCATTTCATCCAGTGGTTAAATAATCTTTAAATCTTTTACTCCACATCCTGAAGACACGGGACTGAGTAGGACCATCAGCTTCCAATTTTCAAAACAGTGCTTTCAATCCTTCTGATAGATAAAGAAAGCCATTAAAGTTAACAACTAGTCCATCCCTTCCCACACAGCTCCAGCCCTTCCCTACACCGCAAGCTGAAGCACCAGGAGACCATTAACACAATCCAGAGGCACGCTTTTAATCTCTAGTTTGTTGAAATCTGCCTCATTGTTTGTCTTTTTCTTAACAGTTGGCATTGGCAATAATTAATGCTGCCAATGTTTTCCTTCCCAGGAAAGATGTTTCTTTCTTCTCTGGAGCTCCATCAAGGCCCGGAGAAACTTTACCCTATGGCTCTGCCTCTCATTCCTCGCTCATAGGAAGAGCGGCTAAGGTGAGTGAAGGAAATCGTATGTCCCTCTCAAGAGCAGAGAGGCATTTCCATATGGGAAGGACAGAAAACAAGCAGTTTGGGTCAAGAGCAATAAAGAAAGAGTCAAGGAACTCCAAACACCTTTCTTCTCCATTCCCACAGAAATTTGGCTCAGATGTTGCTGATAAGCTCTCTTCTCCCAAGAAATGCTGATGGCAGACAGCTGGTGGCAGAACTCAGAGCAATCTGATGTAGGCTGAGCCACAGAACAGAGGCTATCGGAATCAGAACAGCTGGTCTTTCTCAGCAGACTATATCCTGCCTATGGGTTAAAACTCTTTGCTTACATTGATATGGTAATTGGGGTTAAGGTGGGCTCTATATGGGGCAGATCTCCACCTGCTTCTTATTTTTTGCCTTCCCTGCAAGATGGGGTGTCCAGGAGAGGTATTTCTGGCTGTCCACTTGCAGCAGGATGATTGTTAGCTCCTTTTCACCCCCTGAGCTCCTCAGAAGTGCCAGATCAGATTTGAGGGTCTGGCCTATTATTTTTTGATTACTGTCCCAAGGATAGAAGAGCACCCTCTTCACTTGTCAGCAACTAACAGGTCACAAGTTGGCCGGTTTACCAAACACGAAAACAATTTGCCAACAGCGAGGACTTAAACCCTAAAAGGAGAGGAGTGCTTTAGCTGGCAACCCCGTCTTCACCCTGAACAAAGGAGAGATATATGGTATCAGTGCTTGCTTTTAAGATGTCTTGAGTGCTAACTTGTTTCTGATTTCTGTCTTTTGAATCTTACTTGCCTACTGCTAACAACTGCTCGGTGAGCTAATACTTCTTAAGAGCTGCTATCAGTCATCCACACCACCCAATCTGGAAAGCATATACGAAGTTTCTGATAGCTCGATCCTTATCCAGCTGAATCAGTGGAATTGTGCCACTGATAATAAAGGGCAGAAGGTTAAAGCCAAATTATTTTGCTTCCCATTGTCAAGCTTTGGTAATCTTAAACATTCAAATGTGCTGAAAGGGCTCAGATTTATTTCATTTCAAATGATGGTAGTGACATAGGGACAAAAATTCCCATTTATCCCTGACAGTATCTTAGTACATTTTCTTCCTTCCTTCATATGGAGAATTCAGAAATGCCAGCAGAAGATTAATAGTGTCTGGAAGTTGTATGGAGGTTTGGGGTATGGACAAAAGGTTTAGGATGGCCAGCAGGGAGCTTCCATCATTGCTCAGACTGAGTCCCTGCAGCCCTTCTCTTGAACTCTCCCAAACTTAGCAACGCTCCTCCACTAAGGAGATGCTTTAAATGGGAAGGGGACTTCTAGGGCATCAAAATTTTGCCTTCAGCTGTGATTCATCTGGGAACAATGCCCTCCATTTGCCCCTACAGCACACTTCAGAAGAGAGGCTGGGCTTGGCCCACACACAGTGGACACTTTTTATTCTTATTAAGGAAATGAGCTGTGTGGTTATTTTGGGTGTTGGTGGGAAAATTCACCAGCCCTGATATAGAGACCTGCAAGTCAGGAGCCGATTCAACTGCACATACAGAAGTGACTCAGTGTGAGGTGTCAGGGGTATGCCAGGCAGCCACAACAATATAGTCACCTGTAGCTCCTGTATCATAGAATCACCCATAGATAAACAGAATCACTGGGATTGGAAGGGATCTCAAGGACCATCCAATTCCAACCTCCTGTCATGGGCAGGGCTGCCCTCCCTCCACCAGCTCAGTCTGCCCAGGGCCCCAGTCAACCTGGTCTTGAGTGCCTCCAGGGGTGGGGCACCCACAGCTTCTCTGAGCAGCATGTTTGTCCTCTCTGTCTGACCCTTATGAGTGTCTTAGGGACCCCAGGGTATATCCGACAGCACTAGACAAATCTGTATGGGCAACAGCCTGGAGTCCTGAGGGCAGAGGTGACTACTTTGGCCTCTTTTTTCAGAGATGCATAGGTTTCTCCAGAGTACTATTAAGTATCTAAAGGATGTCAGATGAAGAGAAGTTCATTCTTTCCTTCTTTGGTCATGCCCACAGACTTTAGACATAACTTTCTTGTATATTATATTAAGTGAGACAAATCCCACTTATTCTGTAGCAAAACATGGTGCGGGCAAAACAGATTACCACCATTTTTTAGAACTTTCTTTTAGGACTGAGCCACAGATCAAAAGTACTTACAAACCTCTATTTATCCTCTTTTTCCATTCACCCATTCGCTTTCTATTTTTGTGCTTATCTCTCAATTTTCCCTTTTAATGACTGCCAAAAGGGCAGCTACATACACTCTGCTCTCCACCATAGCAACCCTTGATGCACCACATTTAGCCCTCAGGTGTGATTTCCAGGAGGTGAAGAGAGAGTAAGCATTGGCAGGGGCAAGCATATGCTTTGTAGCAATGTGGCGATGCTGAAAAGCAGTATCTGCAGTGTTGATCATATCAAGGCAGCGTTACCAGGAGACATGCACACACGCTGTTGAAGTCTCCTCACCCTTGGAGAGGCGGTGGGCATAATGCTCTACATCTCTCTTGCTCACACATGAAGGACGAGCAGCCTAACAAGGTCACTTTTCTTAGAGGCACACATATTTCCATCTGCTCGGGCTGGTGGCAAGCAAAGTGCCTGGCATGCTGCGAGGCACTCTAATAAGGAATTGTTTAGGAGGGAGCAGCAAGGCAAAACTGAGGAGGTGAGTGGTGGTTATACACTGCACAGTTGGATAGTCAGAAACACATTAAATCAAAACGTCACGTATTTACCAAGCAAACCAGTAAAGGCTCCCTTCAGTTTTCAAGATTTTAGGCTGCAGAACTGTTTGTGCTTACTGCTGAGACTTTTCTAGTCTTGGAAAACCTTGACTTTATGAACACAGTTCCATCTGGTGAGTCTCAAACAGGAGAACCACAGAAACACAGTGATGGTTTGGGCTAAGGCTTGAACTTCTTGCATGGTGACCAAAGATAGAGAAGACCTCTTTGATGAAAAATGGACACTGTTTTTAAGGTGAGAAGCCATAGTCTAAGAAAATTTAACTGTGACTACTTTTTTACTCTAAATCCATTTCAGATAAAAGCTTTAGCTCCACTTGTTTCACATCCTAGACTCGAGGATCTCCAGAGTACTACTGGTTCAAAACCTGTTATCCTGTAAAATCTGAGTTCTTTAATCTGCAATGATACTGAAAATGAAGATGTTCATTAGGTTCAATGTTGAAAACATTTTCTTAACTGAAAAATTTTGGCTATATCAAACAACTGACTTTTAGACATAGATGAGGTATAGTGGATTGCAAAGGAATAAAAATAATAGTGTGTATAAATCATGATGTTGTCTTTTAAAGTTTTTCTTTTTTGGCTTCTAGAAACACTGAGTAACTAATATGAAAAGGATATGAGAGTAGATAATGAGGAATGTAAAGGTGAAACTTAAATGATTAGTTTTCCTTTTGGGCATCATTAGGATATATTTTGTGATATTTGGTTAGAAGTAGACCTTACTGCACCCTCTTTCAGAATAATGAAATTTTAAGGAAATTGCATTGTTCTCAGTTACTTCCTGAGAAGTGCAGCTCTTGTTTTAATACATACTGACATTTTCAATCAACAGTTATTTCTTATCCATATAAAGCTTTCTTCAAGGTTTGTGGATTTGGAATGTTCCAAGAATGCATTTATCAAAAAGACACGCTGAACTCAACTAAGTTTTGCTGAGACTGCTGTCTGAACTTTAGACTGCAGGAGATGTTTCTGCTTCTGGGGCTGGGGTTCCCTCCTCCCTGCCTGCCTTTGATGTTGGTGTGAATTGACAAGGAATGGCATGGCCCAAAAGACAAGCTGGATCCTCAGACATGAGAGTAATGGTTGGTGGTGCCAGAAGAGAACCCACTGACAAAGCATCAGAGAGCCTGAGAAGGCCACATCCCCTGTGAGGGGCTGACTAATTGTCCATCTGCATGGCTGGACACAAGCCATGGATGGACCATGTAATGAAGTAGTTCCTCCAAAAATGATTCAGCCATCCTCCAGCCCCTGGGCTGGATGGGCATTTATCATAGAATTGTAGAATCATAGGATTATATGATCATATATTCATTAAGGTTGGAAAAGACCTCTAAGATCTTCTAGACTAACTGTCCAACTCTTGCAATAGCAGAGGTTAGAATGAGACCAGGCTGGTGAGCATGTCTAGGCAGTGCTGAGTGCTCTCACCCATGTGGCAAAATCTGTCATCACAGGCACCTCTGAGCTTGGGAACTGGAGACAATGGGCAAGGGTCGGTCCAGAATTCTGGGTGCCAACTTGGGCACCTGTGTGTGTCCAATGAGTCCCCACAGCCTGGGGACTGCGGCAGGAAGGCTGAGGAGCAGTGACTATGGGGAATCCCCATGCCAGCCAAAAATATGCATTTTGTTCAGAGCCAACGATATTGGCCAACACTGACTCCAGTAATGCACTGTATCATCCCACCACGGGTTTTCCTGGAAATCCTTTTCATACTCCCAGATGGGGCTTACAGATATCATGAGTTGCTGTCATTGGTGTGGACTGACAGTATGCAGGTTGCTGTAAGTTGGACATGGCATAAAATTTCAGCCATGCTAGAAGCAAGATGACAATGTCTAAAATTAGGAGCAAATACAGCCAGAAAAGAAGTACCTAACTCATTTTCTGTCGATGCTAACATATAAACATGCAGTAAGAATATGCCTGGGGATGGCTCTTAAAGCCAGTGTTGGTCTTTTACTTAGCTTAATTAACAGATAATGACAGACACATGCCAGTGGATAACCACTGAGTGCCTTAATCAACATTGAAGCTTTACATAGTTCCTCATGGTGTATTTGACTCACATGAAGAGAACTATCCGCAGCAATTCATCACCTCTGAAGAGGGCTTGATAAGCATGAGAGAGCTTTCTCAGAAACTCCGCTCCTGGGGAGGGACAGCAAAGTTTGGCTCTGCAAGAGCAACCCCGAGGTCAGCAGCAGCAGACAGGAGGGTACTGCAGTGTCTGGAGTCCCCCAGGCTGTCCTGCTGAGGCAGCTACCATAAAGACAGGAGGGAATGGCATAGCAAGGCCTTTCTCCTGGATGAGTCAGGGAAGAAGAACCACTTTACTCTCCTGTTTTTGGTAGGTTTTTTTGGTGTGTGTGCCAAATTGTGGGGTGCTTTGGCTGGGTTTTCAGCATTCTGGACTTTTTTTTTTCCCCCACATTTTGCATGCAAAGACCTGGATTTCTGATTCTCTGGAAGGCTTCAAAAGACCCAACCTCAGGAATAATAATGTCTGGCTGCTCAGAAACCCTAGTGGCAGCTAGGAAGATAGGCTACTCCTGAGGCGGTAGGCTTCCCTGTACTGAGCTCATCAGGAAGGGAAAGGGGTAAAAAGTCCCTGGTGCCAGAGGTCCTGAATGGCAGACTCTGATCCGCATGAAGCCATTTCACCATTTAATAGCAGCCCTCTACTTCTGCCTGTACAAAAACATGAGATATTGAAGGTGCCAATACGGAACATTAACATTCTTTAACTTGTTAACAGGGTGTGAGCGTGAGTTCATTAACAGGTCTCATAAAAAGTCCTTATTTTACACAGAACATGAGACTATGCTGATAGAATCTATGCTAATTGGAATCTTCATAAAAGCAAAGGCCAAATTTATTTTTAAACAAGTATTTTTAATTACAGTAGCACTACAGAGCCAGCGAGGTCCATGGCTCAACTGTGTGAGGTGCTGCACAAAAAAACAACACAAAAAGGAATGCTTGCAGTCCCACTGCACAGTTAAATGCCAGCCCACTCCACATTTAAGCTGGGGATAATCATCCTTCTGCAGTAATCCTGCACTGTGCATGCCTTTAAAAATATGTCCTGTTATGTGCCTCAGTTACAATTATGAGGGAAAGACTTCAGAGGAAAAACTCCTACAATTCTTCTCCTTGATGTGAGATGTCCTCCTTCCATACACACCTCCTAAGCCTCTCTGGAAGTACAGATCATTACTTCATCTGAACATTATATACTGACCAATGGTCTGTTCATCTGAATAAGGACTCTCCCAGGATGTGCTCAGAATAGTACCACTCCCCATGCAGATGATATTTCCAATATTTTGTTCCCTTTACTGATGAGATGGGATGCTTTCTGTTATTTGAGTCTCTCAGGCAGACAGCATGTCATCTTATCAAGAGCAAAAAAGTGAAATAAGGATCATGTTATGGCCCAAATGCATCAGGAGACTTCTGTTGAGCTTCTGCTCCCAATTCTCTTGCACTGCTACCACTGTTTGTGGGGGCTACACACTGAACCAACTGGAAAATTGGTTATATTCTTTTTTCTTCTTTCATAAGAGTATTTTTGGGGGGTGGTTTGGTTCTCCCACTGCAGACTCACATAGAGCTGTAGCAGCCCCACCAATCCAGCTGTGCTCAGAGTTGTGATAGCAGGGATGGACACTAAGGGAAATAGCGGGGAAAAAGAAGGATTGAGTTTTTCTGAATTTATTACCCGTGTATGTTGTTTAGTTAAGGGAAAGGAACCTGTGAATGAGCAGTGTATTTAGGAGATTGGAGAAGGGCAAATAAATTACCCCATGAAAATCTCCTGAAAGCTTTCCTTTTTGGGAAGTTTGGATGCACCAAACAGGGAAGAGAAGGCCTGAACAAATAAGTAATTCAAACTCTTGAGGTAGCAATCACTAAAAGATGTCCTCATGAAAGAGGAAGGTGTGATGTTTATAGGGCCCACCCCTGGAGAAGCTAAGCATTGGTGGCCCATCTGATCTTCAGGTTGCCCTGTGCCACTTCTAATCTCCATGTGAGATGGACTGAGATAACAAGTGCCACTAACACACCTTCAGTGACTTATTTTTTATTTTAATGACAGTTTAATTCATCCCTTTTTCTTTATTTTCTTTATATTCACTGAAAAAGTTTGATATCTCAGGTTCATCCTCACTGGGAGTGCTCAAGGCAAATGGGACAGGCACAGAGGGTGAGGGGTTGTTGTAGACAGACTAGGTTACAGCTACCACCTTAAGAGTCAGTACTTGTTGGCCCAAAATAAGATGGATGCAACCTGACAGCTTTGTTCAAGGCCACAAGTAGCCTGCTGCAAACCCTTCCTATGGAGGTGTCCCATGGAGGTATTGTTGCTATAATGCGGTTTACAAATCCTGTATGTGACCTGCTATACTTCTCAAGTCTCCTCACATTCTTGCTCCTGGTCACGTGCCTGTAGCTTTAACTTCAGTTTTGAAGTGCTGAAGAGCTGTAACAGGCTTTGCTGTGACATATACATGTGTATGGAAGCCTGGGCCCCAAAGTTGTTTATTTATAGGCTGCTTGACATGCCCAGCTCCTACTTCTGAAGCAGGCACTTACATCTATAATCACTGTGACCCATATACATCTCATGCTGCTTAGGTTTTCTGATCTCTTGTGCTGTCTCTGCATAGAAGATATAAGGTAGAACCAAAATGAGTTTTTGCAGCAGCAGTGAACCATGAGCAGAGGGTTAGCTATTGTTAGTGACAGATTTGCAAGGCCACAGCTAGGTGGCTAACCCTAACACCAGAGCTGAGCCCTTGGAAAGAGGGGGGCTCTGCAAGCAGAAGCAGAGCTGTACTGGTGTACTGGGCAAGTGTGTAGACCAAGGATATATATGTAAGGCAGACCCTGAGCAGGGACTTTGGGGTATTTTTTGGATGACCCTTTTGGACTGATATTCCAAAATTTCCATCTGGACCTACCCAAGTCATGCCCACAACAGGTGAAGGCAGGGCATGGTGACAAAGTCAGCAACTAACAGTTTTTGGAGAGGGCACTAAAGATTTTGGAGGGTGCACTCCAAGTGATACAGGTCATATGCTCTTCATATGAACACTATATCTACAGTTCAAAAGGGACTGAAAAACAACCAAAAATCAACACCATACCTCCCCCCACCTATTCCAGTCTGCTTAGTGGATTTGTCCTTTGAGATAAGAGAAGAGCAAGAAGAAAATAGCGAAAGCCAAAACAAGAAAGCTCACTTAATTCTCCAAATACGGGTTGCTTCATAGCTGAAATTCCCCAAGCAAACCAATGTTTCACTAACAAACAAACAAATGGGGAAGATCAGTCTTCCTGAAAGCATATGGGTGAAAATCCTACTGCCTCTTCTCTCCCCTTGTAGCAGGCTGAACAGTATAATCATTTGTGTGAACACTGGAGTCATCTCACCTAGCCACAATGCTTGTTCACACTGTGGGAATGCAAAGGAGCTACCAAGGAGAGGGGTTCAGCCAGCTCCCTGTGCCAAACTGTGCCAAAACCTTGTCAGTTCCTCACAATTCCATGTTTTGGACCTCCCCCACCAAACTTGTATCTGAGAGTTCTCGCCAGGTAACTCAGATAGAGAGAGAATTCAAATTGTGCAGGGAAGAAGTTTCCTGATTTCCCTGGAACAGATCACTGAACACATGATTATGACCCCTGGTTCAGGAAAACATTCAAACTTGTATCATCTTCCATACTATCCGAGATCCTCCAGTACTATCCAAGTCATCAGTACTTTCACTTCCCAGAACTGAGCACAGGTGTATTCTTCAGGCTGTAGGCTCAAGTTCCAAGGCTTGGAGCTTACCCTAGAGGTAGGGTGTGGGGTGGACATGTGCTCAGGTACTGGGAATTTTTCTTCCCTCTCCTTCACTCATCTGGGCCTAATCCTGGCACCTCTTACCCACCTTGGTGGAGGAAGAAGCAAGTCTAACCTTGGAGAGATGTTGGAGAAGATGATAGACTCATGAGATAGATTCAATGGTCTCCATGGGGAAGTGTCTATCCCCATTTGATAGCTACTTTGCTGGTTTAGCAAAATCCCACTGCACACAGCTGCACAACATAAAGCCTAGTCACAGATAGAGGAAGATGAGGTGAAGAACAGTGAGGCACTCATGGAGGTTGGTTGACAGGACAATGGGCCTGGTCTCCATAGACTCAGCTTCAAGGTCTGTCCTTCTCAGCTGCAAGGCCTCCTCCTTCCCCCGAGATTGGGCTGAGACTTTCCCTACGTTAGAGGCCGCAAAGAGAAACTATGGGCCTCCAAAGGGCACCTGGTTAGAGCTGAGTGAGTGGTTCTTTGGGGAATGAGGTCACCCCCATCTGCAAGGACAGCAGTGACACACGAGCAGGAGAAGACTGTCCTACAGCAAGGCTGTAGCAGCATTTGCCTTTTAAATACCTATTAACTCATCCTTAAAGGCTCAAACCATGCAAGCGTGTGATATAAAAGGACTCCTCCTGGCAGCTCAGGTAAACTATGTGCATATAACCTTTACTTTTAGTGTCTTATTTTAAGAGTCTATTGACTTAGCATATAAATCAGATCTTTTAATATTATAAAGTGAATTTTCAGGCATTAGAATGTAGTCTTGATTACTGTTCTTCTTCAATACTTCAAATTAAGAGTGGGGCTATTAAAGGCCATACAGACATTCACAAATAATACCGTTTTAGCTGGACAGATATTTAAATATAAAGGTCCTGATTCTCCTTTATATGAGGATCCTAACGTGATAGAAAAAAAAAAAATTTAAATCTGCTTCAAGACCTAAACATTTTAATTAAGAGTATTTTTTATAACATGTCCAATCCAATCTAATCTTGCAAAAGATGGTTTAGTGGATTTAGTAAAAAATATATGAGATAAAGTGAATATAGTTTGCCTGTTCTTAGAATGCACTTCATAATTCCAATTCAAGCACTCATCTGTAAGAGCTGCTTTCCATTTCAGTGAACTTTCTGCTACAGAGAGGAAATAAATGATTTCTCCACATGGCTGAGCATCAGGTTTCTTTGAGCAGGAGAGGAGGCTTGTAAATGCTCAGTGTTTATGATTGCTTGTCTCCATCAGGCATATTTCTGACATGCAAATAACCTGCCATCCACTGGCACTCTTCAAGTAGCTCTACTTAAAACCTTCTTCTGCAACCCTGTGTCTGCCCAGCCTATTGTGTGCACGTTTGCTTCATTTCAGGAGGCTGTGTAATTTCTTTGGTGCTGCACAGCTATTTGAGTAAGAAAATTATGATGGCCAAATAAGAGTTCCCTGCTTAATGCAGTTGGATTGCAAGAAGTTTGAAGGACAGGGACAGAAAAGCAATGCTGAGATAAATAATTGCCCCCAACAGTGGCAGGTAAGGGGGTTATTCTGTGTGTAAAGAGCACAGAGTGACAAAACAGATAAAAAAAGTACCTGTGGATTCTTTTCCCTGGCTGAATACACTTCTGAAGATAACTTGGAAGAGCACTGGGGAGATTTTGAACTGGATGTTGACTTGGAGCAACTCATGTTCTTCACTAGTTCCTACAGTTAATAGCTGGTGGGTTTTGTCTTGTTTTATTTTAGTGGTGTTCACTGTTTAAACAAGTGAGGATGTTTAAACAAGTAAGTTTTAAACAAATGAGGATGTCCTCATACTTGTGGGTCAGCTGGGTTGTGCTTGGGCCTCCACAGACTGTGCATGGCGCCTGAGGATCTTACTCCGATGCAGATTTAGGCTGCATTGTCTACATGAACTCAAATGGTACCTTCCCCTTTGTACATTTGACTTTACAGCAAAGGAAATAAAAGCACTGTGTTGTGCAACCAGATTTACACCATGAAAATTCCACATTCCTGTCTGGCAGCTCAGGAATAACCTCAAGCTGAAGCTGGGGGCTATGTGTGTATTTGAAATACTTCAAGGCTACACTGCTTCTAATTCTCACTCAGCAGAGAGAGGCCCTGCATGTAGCTTTCCACATGTGGCAGCCCTGACTGTAGGGCCTCCCTTATAAAGTCACCACCTCTCAGAACCACAGGATGGCTGAGGCTGGTGGGGCCCTCTGGATCCTCCTACTCCAACTCCTGCTCCAATAGGGCCACCCAGAGCAGGGTGCCCAGGCCCATGACCTGGTGTCTCATGGAGGTCTCCCTGTTCTCCATGGCCATGCTGTTGCTGTTGTGCCAGATCTAGCAAACAATTCAGATGGAAAAAAATAAAAAGAAAGAAAGAAAAAAAGAAAAGAAGAAAAAAGAAAAAAGAAAACATGGCAGAATTAACAAGAACAAAAAAAGGTTGCCAGTTTCTCCCTGAGTGTCCCTGGGTCCACAGAGGATCTAGGGTTAAACAAGACCTACACTGGGAGCAAGGGGTGCACATCCCTGGGTTGGCCAGGTCAGAGCAGTACAAGCAGTACTTCTGGCATGTCACTACTCATCCACGCAAAAATAACTGAGTTCAGTTAATATTACAGGGCAGCCAGTATTACTGCACTTTTCTGAAAGGCAATCCAACCATGGCAGTGCTGCACAGCTGAACACGGGGCTCCCATAAATAATTAGTATTGCAAACCTTCACCTCGCCTTTTATCTTTGTCACAGTGGCTGGAATGCAACCCACTACCATCTGCGATTACACTTCACGCGTCACTAAAACCACAAGGTATGCTTTTTACACCACTGATGTCTACCTCCCCGCCCAGCAGCTCTGCTCATAAATCTCACTTTTTCCCAAAGATGTTAAGACCCACTGGCAACATCTGAAGACCTGCCAAGCATTTGCCTGAAATATTAATATATTGTTGAAAACAGAAGCCCTTGACAAAAGACATATCTGGCGTTTCCAAGGAGTGTCTGGTGAGTTAGAGTATCTGGAACGTGTCTGTTGTGAGCATGATGGAAGAAGTGGTTCAGAATAATCTTTTGCAGCAGGAAGCAGTTTTCGCAAGGACCTTGCTTTACTGAAAGGAAGCTGTTGATAGAATCTGTCCTGAAATAGCTGTTATGTTTATTGCCATTGTATTGATCGTAATAATAGTATCAAACTGAGTTACCACATTCAAGCAAGATGTGGTGTATTCCAAAAAATGCAGAGCGAGTTGCCTGCAGCAGGCTATGGCCCCACAGCTTTATCTGCTCCTTTACCACGCTGTGTGCTGCATGATCCGTAGCACTGACTGCATAATAAAAGCAAAACAAAAAGAAACAAACAGCTGTACATATTTTTAAGATCCACCGCAAGCTCAGTATAAGCTATGAAAACAAGTACAGCCCAAACAGTGAAATAAAAATAGTGACAAAAATAATCCCAATCAGAAAACCCAAACCAACAGCCGTTTCTTGGGCACACAGCAGTGATTCCAACCAAAGCCAGGGATACTGCTTAGGGCAGACACTTCCTGTGGAGAAAGAGCCCATTCCCCAAGGGATCCTCTCTCATCTCAGTACACCCACAGGCTGACAAACTGTTTTTATTCTGAAGATTCTTTTGGTACCCAAAACTTACTTACTAAAGTGCTGCCTTTCCCTCAATCACACAGCTGACCCCAGAGGGCTCACGAGTTCTTATCGATGGGCTGAACTAATGGCTTGAGTAAAAAGACAGAAACACTTCAGGTAGACTGATGAGTATTGCACGGGCGCTACAGGTGTTTAAGAACAAGCTGGCAACTTGTCAGAACATCTGTCAGAACTGAGACGTCAGGAGCTGATCTTGCCTGGGGGTGAAGGATTCAGTCCTGTGGCTCTTCAGTACCACTGAGTCCCATGGGCAGGAGGAGGAAGGCTGGAGCAAGCCATAGAGACAACAAAATTCTCAGAAAGATGTAACGTCTTGGAAAAAAAAGTTAATGAAAGCAAGCTTTGGGAAAATGCAAAGAGTATCAGAAGTTTAAATTTTGAAACTTGCCTGGGGCATCATTTTTAGAAAAATTAAGCTACTATAAAAAGCACTGGCTTGATGAGGGGGTTTCCTTACAGCTCTGTGATTTTTATTTTCTCTATAAAATGGTGCTGTTAACAGTAGCATGTGTTTTTTGCTAAATGATTCATGTCTTCGTGAAAAGGCCCAGTGAGAGGCTTTGATAAACCTCATCCAGAGCAGGGACAGACACTAACTGCACCAAATGGATCTTGTTGAGTCAATGCTGTCTCTAAGTTTCACCTCAGCCATTTGCAAAGCAAACTCTGGGGAGCATATCTGGTCTAACTCACAGGAGTTCAAATAAATCAGGAAGTTTAAAACAGCTCCCATCATCTGAGTCTCTACTGCTTTGTTCTGCAGGGGTTGGTTCTGGGTCCGATCTTGTTTAACATCTTCATCAGTGACCTGGATGAAGGGATAGAGTCCACTCTCAGCAAGTTTTGCTGATGATACAAAGCTGGAAGGAATGGCACACCTGCAGGCTGGGCTACCATTTAACAAGACCTGGACAGACTGGAGAGTTGGGCAGGGAAGAACCTGATGAAGCAAGAGCAAGTGTAGAGTCTTGCACTTGGGAAGGAATAACTGCATTCATCAATACACGTTAGGTGCTGATCTGCTGGAGAGGAGCTCTGTGGAGAAGGACCTGGAGGTCCCAGTGAACAACGGGTTGGCTATGAGCCAGCAGTGTGCCCTGGTGGCCAAGATGGCCAATGGGATCCTGGGTTACATTGAAAAGAGAGTGGCCAGCTGGTCAAGGGAGGTGATCTTCACACTCTTCTGCACTGGTTAGGCTGTGTTTAGACTACTGTGTTTAGTTCTGGGCTCCCCAGTCCAAAAAAGACAGGCATTTCTTAGGAGTCCAGTGGAGGGCAACAAAGATGATGAAGGGCCTGGAGCATCTCTCACATAAGGATAGGCTGCGTAACCTGGATCTGTTCAGTCTGGGGAAAAGAAGACTATGATTAATGTTTGTAAATATCTAAACAGAGTTGGGAGGCAAATGGATGAGCCCAGGCTCTTCCTGGTGGTGCGTAGTGATAGGACAAAGAGTAATGGCCTAAAACTGGAACATAGGAAGTTCCATACTAACATGCAGAAGAACTTCAATATGGTAAGGGTGACAGAGCACTGGAACAGGTTGCCCAGAGAGGTTGTGGAGTCTCCTGCGGAGATATTTAAGACCCAACTGGATACCTACCTGTGCAACCTATTGTAGGGCAGGGGGTTGGATTCAGTGATCTCTTGATGTCCCTTCCAACCCCTGTGATTCTGTGATTCTGTGATTCTGTGTCTGCCTGCATGTTTTTATGGCCAAATCTTTATCTGACCTCTTTAACAGCTGTGGTGTTAGGGCTCAAATCTATAGGCACTCAGGTCTGGTGAGGTTTATTGATCTGAGGTGTCAACCAGTGTCTTATCTATTAGACCGACACTGAAAATTTGCTATCAGACATTATTTGCATATTGGAGAATCATATCTGAAGGTTGACAGTTTGAAACACAAATAGCTTGTGCCAGATGGACAGTTTGGTGACTCTCTGCAGAAATCATATTGAGTTCTTCAGCCAGATCTGGAAAAGACGATGCGTTATCTAAAGGCTTACAATGTTAACAGGTAAAGCGTCATGCAGTTAGAGAGTCAAAGAATCATGGAATGATAGAGTCATAGAATGGCTTAGGTTGGAAAGGACCTTAAAGATCATCTAGTCCCAAAATCCTGCTGTAGGCAGGGTTGCCGACCTCAGGGCTCTGGGTGAAGCTGTACAGTCAAGGACCAGGAGAAGGACCACTCCCGTGACATGCAGCTCCACTGGTTAACGACAATTTAACTGCTAGGAGAGAGCCTGATTCATTCTCCTATTTGCTGATTGATTCCTCCTTAGAAAGGAAAAGGTTCAGCCATTGTGGCACTGGAGGAACCCGTTCATGGGCTGGGGGAGCAGGGAAAAGGAGATAAATACTTACATAGCACTAACATGCAACAGTACTAGGACATGTCTAGTTTCACCCTGAGGATAAGGCAGAATGCTCACACTTTTTACCACCTTGCATTCAAGACCTGATTCGGAGACCTTGAAAACTTTTCACTGAATTCCGTGGAGTTTGGATCACACCTTCAGTCTACTCAGCAGCCTGGAAGGGGGAAAAGTTACACAGACTTTTCCTCCTGAAAAGATCCAGGAAAATAGCTCAGGCAGAGAGAAGAAGGATATTGTGTTGTTGTGTGGGAGATTTTTAACGTATTTTTGTTTTGTTTTGTTTTTCCACAGCTCATGCCTGGATTATTTTTAACGTTACATTCTTCTCCCTGATGTGATTTCCAAGGAGAACAGCTTGCGGGCTGTCAGACCCACAGATCATTAACGGAGCAGCAGGATCTTCTGCAGATCAGTGCAGGTTGTGGCCCAGCTGGCAGCCATGCTCCCAGTGGGATGGAGAATGGAGGGGTCATCAGGGAGGGAAAGCACAGAGCCCTGTGCACATATCTCTCAAAGTCTTTGCTGAACAAATGCCGCCGTTCATGGTTGAAGGAGTTTGATAGCAGAGCTTGCAAACTCCTCATGGTCCACAGACTATCCCAGTGGCTCATGAGGAAACTTAGACAAAGAGAGTGGTTTGTGGCTCCTGATTTTGGCTAATGGGAGCCACACTGCTGTCTGGTTAGATCCTGGTCCAAAGTCAGTCTCACTGTTCTGGTTTGTGTCCTGGCTGAATTAATTTGCCACTCAGTTTTTGAGAGACCCAAGAGAACTGGCTCTTGGCGTGAGAATCTTACCAGCCAGGATGCTGACGTTTCATAAGCATCACATTTGTTTCTTTTTGCATCCTTTTGGCTTAGGAGCACTTAGATACATTTAACAGGAACTGTCCTAAAAATAAACCTTCAAAACAGTTGGAAAATCAAGATTTGTATTTTTTAATGATTATCTTAAGCAGCCCTGTTTTAAGATCTGGTCTTGGAACTGGAATTAGGCAAACAAAAAGAGTTTTTACATCATGTCGCTTTTAAGATAAGAAACCTTTTAATGACCTTTTTATTAATTAGCTACCATAACTTCCAATCTCTTGGCAGAGCCTCGATAAAACCACTCCTCATTATGGTCTTTTATTCAAAGTACATCATTAAGGGATAAGCAAGCATGAAGGTGCTGCTTTCTCCCCACTAGTGGCCACTCCAGCAGTGTCCCCCTGGACACCAGATCTGCTGTGTCAACAACTGGCCAGGAGAGGCTGGGGATGGGGATACCTCACAGCAGCGCTGAAGGGGCCAGGAGGACAGAGCAGAAGGCTGTCACTATCACCCTGTCACAGCCTTGCTTGCTGCTGGTAACCACTATCTGTAGTCTCCTGGGACACAGGGGACTTATAAAGCCTGCGGCTCTTCTGAGATCACGGCGCAGCTGTCACGAAGCTCCCTTACGGCTCTTCTCTTTCTCACAGGAGAGATCTTTAGGCAGAGTAATGTGCCAATAAGCAGGACATCAGTAAAGAAAAAAGCCATCTGAGTACAAATAAGAAAAGTCAATGCTTCTTTAGCTGTGGTCAGTCTCTAAGCATCTCCATGAGCTAGATGTTGCCAACAGTAAGCCTAGCTCTTGTACTCTGCCTCTCACAAATGGCTTTGCTCATGCAGAATCAAGCACTGGCAGGACTAATATCAATAGTGGATATTAGAGGAATACACACAGTCATACTAGGGAACAGTAAATGATCTGGAGCATGCCCTTGGGTGCCCATTTTAAAATGAAAATTCAGAGTCTCGGTCCTTCAGCAGTCCTCAGCTGAATCAGCCTAATACCATATCCTCAGGATATGTCAGCATGGATCACACTGAACATCGACCTTTCTAGTCTTACACTGTAAGCTGGCTCATTATTCCCAGCTAACACAATTATCTCTGCTCCTATTTTCTACACAGTCTCAATACTACACATAGACATTTCAAACTGATAGTTTAATTAAATTTTGGCAGACGAGGTTATTTCAGTTCCTGGATTATCCAAGGATAAATCTGGCACTTGTGCTTTCAGAGAAGGGAATAGACTCGATTGATTTTTGTGGGTCCCTTCCAGCTCAGGATACTCTATGATTCTATGCTCTATGTGGAGATTAAGATTTCAGGGAAATGAATTTCATCAGCATCTGAAACCCCTAAAAATCATGATTCTTTCATGCATTTTGAGTTGGAAATTCCAGAATAAAAGCGATCAAATCGCATGTGGGAACCTTCTCTTAGGAACACAAGGAGACCTGGAAGTCCAGCTATTCCTCTGTGCTAAGGAAAGATCCATAAGAGGTGTAGACAGCATCCATGCAGCCAGGATCTGCTTGACCATGGCTTTTACTAGCCAAACAAAGAGCACTATTTCTGTGTGTTATGTTGTGTGACTACAGGTCAACCACAGCCACTAGTAGGACTGGCAAGGACCAAATGACAGACGAGGACACTATAGTGACCTGACCAGTGCAAATCGGGCCCATTGAATATGTAGCTCCCTGCAAAGGGGATGGATTAGACCATTCCCATCATGAACTCTCCCACAATGGGACACCCAAATTAGTCAGACAGCCACGCAAGCTGACTGAGGGGGAGATACTGCCTAACAGGATACAGGACTTTGTATGGTATGCACGGGACAGAGAATTTAAGGATTGTATAAAACTTCCTATCAATTTTCAGGTGACTGTGGAAATGTATGAGTTTCAATTAGGGATGCCTAGAGGAGAAATGAGGGATCAGTGTGACTTGGGAAAATATCAAACATGAGGAAATGGAAAAGACCACTTTCCAGAGATATTCTGACCCTGAAAATTATCCCTTCTAAGTTCAGAAGCGTCATTATCATCATTTAAAATGACCTATGCAGCTCACAGAGGAATATCTGGCCACCACTGGCTTTGAATCTTTTACAGAATGGTCCAACACTCGCATTTTTACTGAATCACAGCCTCTTTGAGAATGGAATGATGGTGGTTTGCCAGTTATCCTTAAATCAATCCTCCAGCCAGACAGACTTGAAGATAAAGTAAGGAATGAATTTATTCAGGAATCCAAAGATCAACAGTACAATCTCCTTATTTAGAGGCAGCTGTACAGAAACAAAAGAGGACTTTGCTTACAGCTGCAGACAGATTATTCTCTGTTTTCTGTTTAACCAGTTAAAAAGCTCTCATCATGCTTGCACAACTTTCTGCTAGAAACTCATATTTAAGCGAGAGCTGATCCAGAGCAAGTATTTCATTGAAGGGATCCTGGTTCAGGGATATGTATATCCTTGCACATCTCTTTTGTCCCCTCATACCTCTCGCATTTGCTGCCATCACCTAGCCTGCGAAGCGCTGATGCCTCCTGGGTAGGTGGGATCTCCTCCTGCCCAGACAGGGAAGAAGTATCACCACGGTGGTGCTTATCTTTATGTGTGCTGACTGTGAAGAAAAGCTCTACCTTGAAGGCAGAACAGAATTCAAGTCTCCTTGCATCAATTCTTTATTTATTTAGCTCATATATATGTACAAGATAGCAATCATGGCAGATATAAACATATGAACAGGGATAATGAATATAGTTAATTAGCCCTGGACTGAATTGAGACAAGAATTAATGTTAACAAAATCATTTCAGGATGACAATAACATGAACATGCTTGGCATGAACAATGTCCTTGCAATACCCTGTGAGGACATTTTCTTCCTTCAAAGGTATGGATATACCAGATGAAAGCATTCTGGAAATCTAGAAGTCATTTTTAAAACTCAAAATATTTTTAAAACTTAAAGTCATTTATCTTACTCCATATTCTATTATCACAGTTTTATTTTCATGTTCTTCCAAATCCAGGATCCACATTTTACAACACTTTGCATCAAGTCATCCCTGTGTTTGGATCACATGTGACAATTGTGCCTACTGTCCTTTGCCAGTTTTCAAAACAGATCACTAATGAAAAACACGACAGGAAATTTTTTAATTCTTTTTTAAGACTAGTAGACATATTTGCCACTGCCATATCAGCAGCAGTAAGAATAACCTTGGGTTGTTTGGCCTTAACCTGATCTGTGAAGAGTGATTTTGACCTACAGGTTACTTTGCTTGCACAAGAACTGCTGGCTGGTATTTTACAGGAGGGTAGTCCTCTTTGTAAACAAGGTGGTTTCCTCTTCTCAAGGCTGAACAGTCCCAGCTCTCTCAGCCTATCCTTTCATCCTCTTGGTGTCCCTGCACTGGACTCTCTCCAGTATGCCCATGTCCTGGAGTGCCCAGCATTGGGCACAGCGCTCCAGGTGCAACCTCACCCTCACCAGTGCTCCTCAGTACCTCTTCTGCAGCATTGAGACTTTTTTCTTCTTTTTTCTTCTTTTTTCTTTTTTCTTTTTTAAAGATATAACTTCTCCCATTCTATTAGACATTATTAATGAAATTTTTGTCTTTCTTTTTTTTTTCCCCCCCTAAATTTTGGTCTCCAGAAGGCAAAGCCAACTACAGAGCTCTTTCAGCGCTGGGATCTAGTGTTGTTATAGGATTTACTTCGATGATGAATAGAGTTGAACATTATCTTTTCCCTACAAGCACTTCAGTGTGCAAGGCAGAGATAACTTCTCCTTCTTTCTACTTGCTCGTTTCCCTTTGCTTCCAGTCTCTGCAGTGCCAGGAGACCTTTCTTTTTGTACTCCTCTAGGTTTGGCAGCTAACAAACCTGTTCAGGCCCATGAACTGCAAATCATGCAAATCATGAGCAATACCTGCTGCTTGCACAGGGACTGAGAAAAATACCTTCTTTTTCATATGCACAGGAGCACATTCTTTCTGAAAGCCAGAAAGAAGCACTGCTGTCAGCTGAGCAGAAGCCAAGTTTAGTGCAAGCACAGAGCAAGGAGAGGCACGAATCTCTGGAATCAATCCTGGCTGGGTGCTCTGTGCAATATTTAATGCCCGTGCCCAAATGTTAAATGGCAGGTTTGTTTACAGAAGAGTTGTCCAAGAGATGCTTGGGCTATGCTCGACAGCTGCCCTTTTCTCCAGCCACTGGCATACCTGGTGGTTGATTTATCGACTGGAGTTGCTTTCCTCAAGCCTTCTGCTTTCAGGGCATGGCCGTGCTCCAGCAGCTGTGGAACAATGGCTGCAGCTCTTTACTCAGTGTGCAGCCCCTGCCAAAACTGTGCCAGGCACATGCTGTTGTGCACAGCTTCATGAACAAGGGATGAAGCAAGAACATTCATCCACCAAAAATGAAGAGGAGCCTTAGGGAGCCCAGGCTGAACAGGGAAGTGTGAGGGTGAGGTGAAGGGGGAAAACTGGTGGGTTGAAAGTAGTGCCAGAGTGCTAAAGACACTGAGTTGTGGATTGCTTGGCTTGAGCAGAAAGTGGTGGCTGGCAGACGGGTGCATGGGGCAGAGGAGAAGAAGAGGGAGAGGCGTGGATGGTAAAAGCTAAGATAAAGAGGTGGTGGAGCTTGAGAAAATGCAAAAAAAGAAAAAGAAAAAAAGAAAAAGACTGCAATGCTAAGTATTACATTGGATGATGGTTCTGTGAAGCATACAGCTGGCGATTAGAAAAGGACACCAAAATTCATAGTCAGGATACAAGCAAAAACAGAACTCAGAATTTGCAGAATGGATCTATGTCACTATTCTCCCATTATATTTTATGTAGGCATATCTTTTTTGCAGTATAAAAACGGCACTATGGTGTGTTTTTTTTTCCCATCAGAAAATCAGAGCACTCTTTGCATACTGTGATCAGTGTGCAGCTAACAACTAAGCTGTTTCAGCTGACAGGGCACACATAGCAAAGATGTGACACTTGCCTGCTCAGCATGCTTTGCGTTTGGTTTCTGCGCTCGGACACTTAATGGCTAAACATGTCTGTCAAAGCCTGTAAATTAACGCTTGGCCATATAACTAATTATTTACTTTTGAATCCCTTTTGAAAAACCTGAGCAGCTCTGATCACGATATGAGTAGTTCTGTTCAACTGAGGAGCATGAAATTCTGCCGTCAGGTTAAATGTCAGCTTCTCTGTGCAACCTGAGAAACAATCTTGGCCATAAAAACAGGGTGCCAATTTTGATATGCATAGTTCCTTTCATCTCTGTCAGTTGTCACAAAAGTCACCACTGGAACAGCTCAAGTATTAACATAACCTGCTAAAAACTTCCTGTGTGATGGGTGAGAAAAGATTCAACGTGGTGACTCAAAAAAGAGCAAAAACAAGCATTTGAGTCATATAGTCACAGGATCTGGAGAAGGGGAACCAGTGAGTGTCAGGTTTAATACTCATTTTGGCACATGCGTCCGGACTAATCAAGACTCTCCAGCAAAATTTTTCACATTGTGTTAAGTGGCCTAAAAGTTATCTGGTCCCCCTGGGCTGTGCTTCTATCAGCATTGCAATGAACAGCTAGCAAAGATTGAATTACCGGTTAACCAGCTGGGTAGGTCTCCAGAGGAAGCTTGTACACCAGGAAGCCAGCACCTGCTGTTTATAAACAAAATTTGTTAGCATTGCTATGCTTGTTTCCAATTTCACCAAGGCGGTGCCAAAGAGGGAGACCACCTGTCCTGCTCCCTGCTGTGCGGAGATGATACAAGGCTTGAACATTTTGTGGAAGATTTTGGATTTATCACCACTGCCAGCCATGTCATCACAGTTTCTTTTTTTGCACTGTTTTGGGAAGTGCCTTTGAAGGTAATACAGTGGTCATACTAACTTTATAGCTGAATTCCTATCTAATATGTTCTAAGAACAGCCTAGTGATTGTGATGTAGTTCATGCAGAGGGGTCAGTTTTGCTGTGAGGTGGGCAGAATTGTTAATGAAATTGGAAAAATTCCCACATTATTAGAAAAAAGTCATAGACTCAAATTTAAGCCAGTTCAGCCAAGCTCTCCAGAGACTTCAAAGCAGCTTATAGACTTCTTTAAAACAGCAAAAGGGAGCTGTTTCCCTTCAGCACACAGCCAGTGAGAGCTTTTTGCTGGGAAACGTGCTCATGGTAGTAGGGCAACAAAGATGAGGAAGGGTCTGTAGGGCAAGGTGTGTGAGGAGCAGCTGAGGCCCCTCGGTGTGCTCAGCGCAGTGCAGAGGAGCTGAGGGGAGGCTTCATGGCGGCTGCAGCTCCTCACAGGGAGCGGACGGGCAGCGCTGAGCTCTGCTCTCTGTGACAGCGACAGGGCCCGAGGGAACGGCATGAGGCTGTCAGGGGAGGGGCAGGTGGGGGTTAGGGAAAGGGTGTGCAGCAGAGGGCGGTGGGCATGGAACAGGCTGCCCAGGGCAGTGGGCACGGCTCCAAGTGCTGGAGTTGAAGGAGCGTTTGGGTACCACTATCAGTCATATGGTCTGAATGTTGAATGATCCTGTGTGGGGCCAGGAGTCAGACTCAATGATCCTTGTGAGTCCCTTCCAACTCAGGATACAGGATATTCTATGATTCTATGATTCTTCTAATGGCCCTCAAGGTCTGGAGAACTCTTGCTCCCACTAAGGTGGGCTTTTTTCTTTCTTTCTTTCTTTCTTTCTTTCTTTCTTTCTTTCTTTCTTTCTTTCTTTCTTTCTTTCTTTCTTTCTTTCTTTCTTTCTTTCTTTCTTT
>JACDJE010000253.1:170238-226827 GCA_016647715.1 Pavo muticus | reverse complement strand
TTTCTTTTCTTTTCTTTTCTTTTCTTTTCTTTTCTTTTCTTTTCTTTTCTTTTCTTTTCTTTTCTTTTCTTTTTTTTAAGATCTTAGTGTATTCTTCAGATCATGTTCTCAGCAATGATTTCTCATAGCTTCCCCTAGAAGTGGGAAATCTGAGACTCTGGGAACTTAATATGATTTTTCAAAGTGCTCAGCACTTGCAGCTCCCCTGCCCTTCAGTGGGACCTGCATGCACTTGCCAGTTTTGATAACATGGATGTGTCATGGCCAAGGTCACACAGTGAGTTAATGCCAGAACTGGGATTGTTATTACTTATTAGGGGCACACTGGTGATTATACTTATGCTTAAGGCAAGTCGTATCTTCTATTACAAAAGTCTGCTTTAGTCTCTTCTATATGCCAAAATAAAACTGCTTAGGCTGAAATTCCTTATCCATGCAAGTAAATGTGCAATGAGAGCAGGTAAAGCAGGGCTTTTGCCTGCTTCATTTGCTTGTGGCAATTCCCAACTTTCACTGCTAGCTTCACAAAGCTGTACTTCTCTCAGATAACAGTTATCTCATGGGAAAATGCCTTTCTTCTGAAAGGAGTCCTGAAAGCTTCTTTTGCATGTGTACTTGTACTCACCAGCAGAGTGAGGTGCAGGGTGATGAAGATGTTAATTCAGACGGGCAGGTGAGTTTGCGAGTAGGGCATGGAAATTCAGTGTTACTGGGACTGCTTCCCCCATCTGCTCTGAACTCAGGTAATCCCTTGGATCATTTTGTCCCTGCCACCCACACATAGTCATATCTCTGCCTGTAGTTAAGTGAAACCTGCTGAGATTTATTAGGACTTAGGTTGGTGGCTTATGAGGATAGATTTAGTTTTCGACTGAAGACATCTTAGCATGATCCAAAAACAGCAACTAGCACAGAGTGAATAACTATTTCAGCCAAAATGGGAAAGGGCAGACGTGGGGGCCATGAAACAGCTGCGAAGAGCAGTGGCCTTTTGTGAGCTGTAACATTTGCTGGCCACATAAATGGAGGAGTAATGAAGAAATGAGGTCTTCTTTTCCAACTTTGTTTGCACTCTGAAAATACATCTGCAGCTCCCTCTATCTAAAGAGGCACAGTCTTGTCCTCCCTTTATTCGAGGCAGTTGTCACTGGATGCGCAAAATGTAGCTTCAAAGAGGGGCAGGAAGGCAGCAGTGTAGACAGAGGATGCATCGGTCCATCTTGGTGTGAGTGGGAAAGGGGATGGAGGAGGGACAAAGAGGAAGGTTCTGCGGGTTTTCCAAGGAAAGTTTGGATTTAGAGGTGTTGGGTGTCTGAATTTTCAAGTTGACGCTCATCTGCATCATTGACTTTGGAGGGGTGTGAGCTGCTCTGACTGGGCGTGGTAGGTTTTAAACTCCCCAAGCATTTGGGTTCAAAATCAGCTCAGAAATTCATTGAAAATAAAAAAAAAAAAAATTGTCAAGGTCACTGAACATAGTTTGCTTCAGTCTCAGGCAGTCCCCAGGTCAAAACCTGTGGAAATTCAGTAGAGAATTCTGGGAAATATCTGTTCTCAAGCAAGAACTATTTGGCTGGAAGCAAGAAAATGGTCTGGGCCCAGCACAGGCATTTTTGTGTCACACTACAAGAAGGACATCTCACACTGCATGCAAATCATTTCCCAGAGCTATAGTCATGAGAAGTTAGCTGCCTGCTGTGAGCTATCTACCTCCCTCTGCAGTCAGCAGCATGGGCAGCATGGGCACCTCCACCGAACTGAAAGCATGCAGATAACTACCTTGCACAAGATGTCAGCTTTTGATGGCAAAAAGTGAGTGAGCTGAACTGCTGCTGACAGTGGATATGGAAAACAAGAAGTCAAAGGGCTCCAAGCATTTCATCATGCACTTAGCTTTGCAGTGATGATATCGTCTTGGAGCCTCAGCTCAAACCACAGGGCAGGAGGGGAAGCCAGGCAGAAGCTAGATCCTTGGAAATCATACACAGTAGGCTGCTTCCTATGAGAATCTTGTCTGTCTTCTGGAGCTCAAATGCAGGTCCTCCTTTGCACTTATGCTAAAATGTTTCATTTGGAAGAGGAGCAGAGATGACTTCTGGGTGCAAAGGGGGAGAACAAGCAAACAGGCTGATGGCTCGATAGAACATCTGAATCCCCCATTCCTAACGACAAATGCTAATCCCATCTTCCTCACCACACTTGTTCGCAAAATATTGGCCACTGGCAACATCTCTGCAGGCTCCCTCTTCCACTCTGGCTCTGCTGTTAAGTCTCTGGCAGTCAATATCACATGCACCTATCTCTAAACCCCCCAAATTAGATTAAAGGCTCAGAGACATCATAACACATTTTTAATCCTTGCGCTCCCTGCTGTGAACACAAATGTCAGAACAGCAAGGTCAGATTCCCATGGATATCTTTCAGCAGAGATCTTCCTGTAGAAAGGACAATACCAGGACAAGCTGCTGAGATTTTCATGTTAAAGCTGTGCTGAAGATTTACATCCTTCTCGGCTGCCCAGGCGCTGGCATCTCCTGTGATTTGCAAAGAATAGCAGGACAAGTCCTCATGGTGAGGATCAGTGATAGAGCTTCTAACCCCAGTAATGTAATCCGGTAATGACTGGATTACAGGACCTTGATGAAGCTCCCACAGTGGCAGTGCTTTAAAGCTTGCAGCATTTCCTTTGCATTCAAAAGGCATAGAAAACTGCTGTTCTAGCACAGTCACCTTCCCTTGCCTCAGAACAGAGGATCAGCTGAAATTTTTGCTCTATGTATGTCCTCCCTTCAGCCCCATGGGCAGTGGGGCTGGCTCTGGTGCTACTGATCCTTGTAGATGGTGAAGGGGCCACAGAGTGGCTGCCTCCCAGTCTGCATCATCCAGGAGTAAAGTAGTGCCCCAAATAAAACTGGAACAGTTTAAATAGGGTGCTATTCATATCAGAAATAGTGTTGCCAGCAGGAGCAGGAAGGTGATCATCCCTCTGTACTCGGCACTGGTGAGGCTGCACCTTGAGTGCTGTGTTCAGCTTTGGAGCCCTCACTACAAGAAAGACATTGAGGCCGTGAAGCATGTCCAGAGAAGGATCTATCAGAGGGCCATATTCACCCTAATATCATCCCCAGTTTCTTGATGTTTACACCAGATCCAAATGCTCTCTTGTAATCAAGCTGACACCTGGAGAGTCAACTGTCACCAGTGCCCAGAGTGCCTAGAGGGGGCTGGGGACCACTGTCTTTTCTCTAGGGTATTCTTACAAATTGGCCCGGATCTTTGAATCATACAAACGAAAAAATTGGCTAACATGAAAAGGCTTGAGGATATCCAGAGCTGTCCAAACATATGTCCTAACTACCACATTTTTGCTGATTATACAGCTTTCCATAACTGTTTATTGTTCTGGGAAATGAGAAGGGACTGTTTACACAGTAGCTACAGGAACATGTGGCAAAAGGCTGCTAACTCTTGGATGAACAATATTTTCATCAAGAAACAGTAGGATTTTTCTCATATCTCCCTAAGCTGAGTCTCTAGGCAGTGCTCCTAGGCCATGGTGCTTGGAAGCTGGGAGGTTTAATATGGACAAAGGCAGATGTCAACTGTTCCAGGAGACTTGAACTCGCGCTGTCAAATTATGTTGCTTGGCAGGGGTTGAGGACATTTTGCTATGAGCTTTTTTATGTCAGGATGAGCCCTTCAAATGCCTACTTCTGATTGGTTTGGCATTAAAACCATAAAACCTGACTGGGCTCCAAATCAAACCATAAATCCACTTGTCATGTCAAAAACCCTGGCACACATTTTGTGTCCGTATCCAGTCTCCACGGCTTGACCAAACAAAGCGTTCAGAGAAGAGTTGGGAGGTGACATGACCTCCTAAAAACTATTAAACTATCAACACTTTGAAGAGAAGGAGATGTAGATAATGGGGCATTCTTTGGGACTGGGGAAGTAATAGATAAATCCAACAGAGAGATTGATGGCAGATAATCCTGCTTCAGCCAGGAGAAGAAACAACAGATAATCTCAGTTTAAAAGCGTAGTATTTCTCCTGAGACATGTGTTGCTGTGTAAGGGAGTCATTTTCCTGCATGTAGAGGTTTCCCAATGATCTTTCTTCATCCGTGTTTTGAAGAGGATTACCTTTTCTTCTCCTAAAAAACACCTTAAAATAGCACAACATTCTGATCAAGGACCACAACTATGCTGCATCTTGCTCTGCAGAAACCCATCAAAATACAGAGATGGATCCAGTATGGGCAAGAAGCTAGGCTACAGCCCTGTTTCTGCACTGAGCCTTGCTTGGGCAATTTTATCTCTGCAGCACAGAGGGGCTGTGCCCAGAGGATCTGCCAAAAGACCTCTCTTTCGCCTCTAATCTCTCATTCCTTAGATGCATGAGTGCCCCCTAACCAAGCTCTACACCTCCCTCACAGCGGGCAGGGGGCCCAGAGGGGAGAGCAGGCTCCTGAGCCGTGGGGCCCCTGCCCACACCCACTGATCTGTGACCTCAGGCTGGTCACTAATGTTCTTTTCTTGCTGGGAAGTGGCAGCACTGGCACTATCTTCCCCTGGGATCAAATAGGGCAGAATGAGGCAGACAGACCGCCTGGGATGGACAGACCAACAGATGAAGGGGAGCTGGAGTTCACTGCATCCACAGAGCAGCTGGCATTTCTGTTAATCCCAGAGCCTTGGGGAATAATCTGATTGAGAAGTTAGAGTTGCTTATAGCTCAGTGAAAATATCAAATCATACAAAAGTGCTGGCTTTCTGAGGGACACTTGCAGGAGCTTCTGAAAGTAGGTGAGTGTATTTTGAGACCCAGCACTCTCAAATGGAACAGGTCAGGAGCACAGCGGCCCTTTCCATTGGGGGCCTTGTGTTGCTATATCTGTGATGCCTTAAAAGGCCGGTGACACAGAGGTGCTGCAGTCCTTATCTCCTCTGGGTGCCTGGGGCTCTGGAGATATTATATTTATAGCTCATCTGAAGTACAAATGTCTAACTGTCTAATTACTAAATACATAGTGTGGGTAATCCAATAAAGCCACAAGTCCCTGCGTTTGCTCCCATCCTTCGCACGCTCACAAACAGAGGCACCACCAAGCTGCAGCAAGGTAAGGCAGTGACTAGTCTGGGTTTTACCATCCTTTGGCCCCTTTTCTCCTTTTCACTTTCCCTCTGCAACAGAGGCTGGAAGTTTCTCAGGGCTTTGGGCAGACTTCACAAGGGGAGGGCTTCTTTCTTATCGGAAAAGGGGATTTTAGGTTGTTTGTTCATTTCTTGTTGCCGGGGCACATACAGAGCATCTGACTTTGTATTTCCAGCCTGCTGTTGGGAACCAGGTGCTAAATAGCAGCTGCTCTTTAGTCTCTGCACTAATAATATGCTGTCATGTTTCCATGTTCTCAAGGAATACAACCATGTCTAACTACAGACACTTTCCTGGTTTGAATAGGAAACTGAATGACTTCAGGCGGAAAGCGTGTGATTAGTTTTCTTTTTTCCTCTCTATCAGCATTTTCTTCTTTATGAAAGTGGGAAAAAAAGAGGGCAGAAGGAACATTTTATTTTTTCCCTCTTTGAGACCATTTCCTAACAGCCTGCAAGGAAAGAAAGCCAAGTTACAAGCGATGCTTGTTGATTTCTTGTTTAAACAATTGCTTGATACGGGTTACAGCAGCTGTGTGAAGAGAGAAAAGAAAGAAAAGCACTAAAACATGTCTGTGTGTCAAAGCACGAATTCTTCAGAACCAGACTATAAAATAGCATTAGCAGTAACTGCCAAATGCCAATTATCAGGCCATTGTTACATTAAATTACTTCTAACCTCATCTCATGAGAGCATTAATTTTCGAATGAAGCCGAAAAAAGAAGACCTCTTTGGAAAAATAAGATTGTTTGTGCATATGTATAAATGTGTTTGGATGAATTTATGCACACTTTTTTAATATAAAAATCCTTATAAGGAAAGGCTCTTTCATCCAATGACCACAAAGAATGATACAAAGGTAATAAATATTTATTTTTAGCCCAAGCACTAAAACTATCAATAAATATTTATTTTTAGCCCAAGCACTAAAACTATCACATTTTACACTATAGTTTGTTTACTGTGTTAGGAAATGAAATGAAAGGAGTTGTTTTGTTTTTTTTTTTCCAAAATACTGAGCGACCATTGTTCAGTAGGCTTTGACAGGACCTCAGGTCCCCATCAACTCTGGTTGACCCAGACCTAAGGCTCATATGAATTGTTACCTCACTTCAAAGCACCAGGAATTGAGCTCAATCCCTAAGTGAAGATTTAAAAGGCAAAAGGGTAGGCCCTTAGCTGATCCCAAACTTCTGCAGATCTACTGACTTTAGCTGGGTTGTGGATATTCACATCAAGTGTTGATTGGGCCCATCAGTGTGGAGAAGTTGAATCCAGTCTCAGGGCTGTCTCTGCCGCCATCACAGCAGTACATGCAATACCCTCTGCAACGCTCTGGGTCCATATGTCTGTACCATTACATGCTCCTTGTATCAAAAATACAACCAAAAATAGCCACATAGATGAGGCCTACTCCCAAACTATTCCCAGATGGGAGAGCCCAAGCTGATGTTTGCTCAGCTGGCTAGAGTGATCAGTGCAATACCTGGGAGTACCCTGAGATCTTCTCTGATTCATGACATAGATGTGGCCTATAAGTCTGCTTCCACATTTCCATCTTCTGCTGAGGAGGACATTGCCAGTGTGTTTGTCCTCAGTTAGCATGTCTCGTCTGGATGAGCTCTCCAGGCTTCCTCTGGCACGAGGCTGTGGCCATTTGTGTAGACTTTGTTGAGACAGCGACCTTAAGAACAAGCTTGTTCCATCTTTTATGTGAAGAACAGCACATAATTTCATCAGAAGTAAAAAGGAGTGATAAATACCAAATAGTCTGCACGCACGTCTATCTTATCTAGAGGCTTACTATCCCCTCAGGAATGCTTTGGAAGGCTTAACTTCTTCAAACACCACTGCTGGTGCCTCTGCACGTCCCTCTGTTCTACTGCAGTTACGGTCTGTCCCGCTCAGTTCCATACACAGCTCTGATGTGCTTGTCCCCAGTAACGGTGAAATGAGTTTTGTAAATTGGCTGCAGACCAAAGGTAGCACTTCCCACCAACAATCACGGTGTTGGCTCTGAGTGGGCCACCAGCACATGCTGGGAGCTGCCCTAGCCAGACTTGCTGCTCTCCTTGGCCATTTTTTTTCCAAGGATCCTGCAATTATGTTCAACTGATGTGCCTGTGTAGTAAATTGTGCACTGAAGAAGTTGTGCGAGAAAATAACGTTTTTAAATAGAATAGTTCCACCTACCCCATTCTTGAAATTTTCTAATGCCCTCAAATTCTTTGTCTGTCATTCAGGCCTCAGACTAAAACAATAGGAATAAAACAACTATTCTGGTTGGATTCTTAGTGTTAAATTATCATCGTTGCTATATTGACAGTGTTCCCCCTTAAAAAAAAAAAAAAAAAAAAAAAAAAAAGAAGCAAAAGCAGCATTCCAATCATGTGCAGCAAAACATCAATGTTGTTTGTTGTTTTGTTTTTTTTAAATGTTGGCCAAAGATATTTAGCTTGAAAAAATGCAGGAACATGCATACTAGTGCAGATTTTTCACTGGATTTGAATTTAAAAGTGAAATAAAACAAAAAGACTAAAAGCTTGTTCCCAAAATGAACCCATGCTGAAGGCAGTCTTTCCAACAATAATACTTTGTTCTTACCTAGCATTTTAATATATGATTAATGAGTGAATATCTTTACTTATTCCTTTCCAAACAGCAAACCATCAGAACAATGCAGACTTTTGATTGCAGCTGGCAGGAGGCTGGGAGTGGGTAGACCCATTCAAACACTTCCTTAATACAGAAAGTATAAAAGGCCATTTTTACAAGGAAGAAAGCTGGAGAAGAAAGGGAATGTAAATACTGACTTGGGAGTGAAATCCTCACACCACTGAAAGCAATGGGAATTTTCTCAGAAACCTTCACTGTTTTTTAAAAATCCCAGGTTTTCTTCTTTTCTTTCTAATTTTTATAGTGCTATGTTTGTGTAGATTTGTCTCAGCAAATGGTTTTCACATTTTTTCTTACAAGTTTTCCTTGTTTCATATCTGTGTATTGTCTAAGAGGAGAGTAGGCAATCTGAATGCTTCAGACACTGTTGTTTTTCAGTTAGATGAATTATTACTGGCTTCAATATTTTATCTCTGGCTTTATGTCTGAGTGAGTACAGTTTCACACTGACAAATGTCAGGCAGTTTCAGCAGTGTTCATCATCTAACGCTGATTAGCTCAGAGAAGCATAGGTCATATTACACGGAGTCCTCATTTTTCTGAAAGTTGTTTGAGCAATCCTGCCTGGCTTTGCTCAGCTCATTCTGACACAAACATGGAAGGAACACTCACAGTACACATTTTAAAGGGATCCGTCAACTTCTCAAAATGTTTCTGTTGATTTACTGGCCACCATTACAAATGCCACTGAGAAGCAGTGAAACTGAAGGAGCTAGAAGATACTTCTCGTCCATTCTGCATTACATTTTCAGTGGTATTTTGTGTGAAGCCACTTGTACAGGTTTTCTTACATGGTTAATTTTTCCTACTATCTCAGTTAAATTTTCATATCACAAAAAATGAGAGGGAAAACCTCTGTAAAAAAGAGTAGAATAAGTAAAGATGTGGGAAAAGGAATTGTCTCAAACACATAGGAAACAAAGCCAGTGAGCTTTCAAATCAGTGTATTCACCTGTCAAGTTTAACAGATCTTCTCTGAAGACTTACTAGAAATTTGCATACTTTCTTTTGGAGGAAAATAGGTAACTGCATCTCTTTCTGGTAGTCTGCAGCTAGGGAAGCAAAGCCCTGCCTGCATGGAGATTACCATACAAAAACAGGGATACCTAACCATCCTCAGATACCACTACACAGAAGCCCATTATTCTGTCACATATCCCATTTTTTAAATACTGAGTATCCTGATTTCCTATGCATGAAGTCCATTGACTGTCTCAGTGCAACACTCCCGACAGCCCCCAGTGCTGGTAGTGTTTGGAAATGCAGGCACAGAAGGCAGCATGCCACTCCACTGTCTCAGACACCATTTAAAATATAACAAGAAAGAGGTGCTAACATTGGCACGGCCCTCCTGGTACAGAATGATAAAAGATAGGAAGCTGTTAGAATAATTCCTGTTTGTGGTAGTTTTCAAATTCTGTGATTAAACTTCAGGTCAGGAGTTTGAATGAGCACAGGACAAACGCTTTCTGTGCTGGGTACCCGTTTGGTTTGCTTTTTGTAATGTCAAGTTGCTTTACGGCTTATTTCTTCTCACAACATTCTTTTAGAGGAGAAAAGTAGCATCTTTCCCGAATTTAGAAATGAGAAGAAAGGGCCAGGTCCAAGAGCAGACTAGTGTGGTGAGGATCAGCAAGCTGTGAGACCCGACTCAGGGCTGCAGTGACCTAAGGCTCCAAGATTAATGTCTTGGAGAGAGATTTTGTCTTCTTCCTTTCAGCTGAATAAAAGTCCTCAAGCCAGCATGAGCAATGTTTATAGAATAATAGAAGCATTGTTTGGGTTGGAAAAGACTTCAAATATTCCAACCCCCCTGCCATGGGCAGGTTTGCCACCCACTAGATCAAGCATTAGATCAGGTTGCCCATGGTCCCATTCAACCTGGTCTTGAACACTTCCATGCTGTGCTCAGTTCTGCTCAATTAAATAGGGGGAAATACAACAGCGGAATTCAGGTGTGTGAATTCCACTCCTGGACAAGGCTGTCCTACTTTGGCTACCAAAGGTTAAGTGTCTAAGCCAGGCATCTAAGTTCACTCTAGAATCAATGGGGAAAGATAATCACATCTACATGGCAGTTCATTTCTTCTTCAGTAAGTGTCTAATGAACCACTTCTTGTAGATGCCTCTCTTTCCATATCCACTACAGTGGGATCAGGATGTCTCATTTTGTTTGCTAGCATTTGGTTAGTTAAAATTAGATGAAATGGATACTACCATAAACTGTTTGCATGAGTTATACATTTTCTTTATCAAGGAGTGGACAGTGTTATCAGAAGTCCCTGACTACTCTACAACATCTCTCCCCCTTTCTACCTGTACAACCCAAGGTGCTTTATAACTTAGATTCTCCGTAGTAAGTTCTGTGTCAGTCTTAATTCTCATATTTCTCCTTTGTTCTTTTCACGTTTTGTATTGGTTTCCTTGTAAACTGATGAATTCTTGGACATTGGAGAGTCATGAGGTGAATCACGGCTAACCTTGTACTGTAAGAACTCCTGAAAATACGCTTCCAGATAGTGAAGTGAGACCCTAAGCATAGGAAAGAGCATTTCAGATGAATGGGAAGCTTGTCTGGTGGAGTCAATAACTCTACTGATGTAAGAAATGGAAATATTTTGTTAGGATTTTATTCTGTCTCAGTAGGACTGTAACGGAGCACAATAGTCCGCAAAAATGACCTTGCCTCTCAAAACAAAAGGGTGTGAAAACGTTTATTCAGGAACAAAGAGTTATGACAGAGCTAAGAAACAAAGAACCAGGGATTGAACCGTGATGGTTTTCTAGATCACTGATTCCACTAGCTCAATTATCTACAGGGAGAAAAAGACAAAAATCTATTTGAAAATTGGTTGTGATGATAGTCATTCAGCCAACTGAAGTATTTTCAGTTCACCTATGTGTTCAAAATTGAAAGTCTCTGAAAAATTACAGATTATGATGGAAACATCAAGAAATCTTGAGTGCTTAGAAGAGGTTTTGCATGATGACTGGTGCTTTCTTGACTGATGCTGCATTAGCCTTGCATTCCTGACTATTTTTACTGAACTTCCCAAAACACGCATGTGACTATGGTACCACTGAATGTTGGTCAGCTAGGACACTGATGTTTCTCATTTTGGGCTGTCCATCTTCCACCATCTTTGGGCCAGCAAGGTCTACTGATATGGATTCAGGCAGGGAGAGCAGAGAGGTGGAGGGATGGGTAATCTCCCTGTCATTTGCACAGGTAGATGGTTTCAGAATGCAGGAACAGTTTGTGCATCCATCCTTTATTTCATTTTACCCAGGACATTTGAATTTCATTCACATTAAGAAGGTAAGTCTGCCAGAAAGCTATGTGAATACAAACTTGTCAGGGACAAACACAATCCATCTGTTTATCAGGCTGGCAATGGGTAGCATTTTTTTTTCAGTTCTGTGTGAAGCATTAGATGTGAAATTCACATCAGCAACCAAGTGATTGCTTTAATCCTGTTATTTAAAGAGCCTGAGCACTTATAGGGTTCAAAGTAAGCACAAACCTACAACTATCAACAGCAAGGACTCCACTTCAAAGTGCGCAATCTAAACTCGTATTTTGAAGCATAATATATGTCTGAGCCTACATCTCCAACCCCCTCAGAATGTGTGCAGAATGTACACAGAAAAATAACTGTTGCCATACAGAAGAATCTATCTGAAAAACAGAGTATCCCTAGTCATACTCAAATCAAAGAGGGGAACTCTTTCTACTTACATCAAAATATTATGATTCGGAAGTTATCTGGGAAGTGATTTGCAACTGTATGCTCCTTTTGAATTCAAGGCAAGTTAATGTCATGGAGAATGACAGGACAAATAGATAAGCAGAGCATAAAAGGAGACCTCAGGAAACAGAAAGCTGTAGCAGATTAAAATAAATGATTTTATTTATTTATTTAATTAATTAATTTGCTCTGGAGAGTTTCCTGCAGCAGAACACTTCCATATGGGTGTCATCAGAGAATCTATTTCAAGCTCAGCTGTCTATAGAAGAGGAATGGAGCAAATAAACAAAACGTATAGGAAGAAAGTGTTAGAACCAGATGGCATTCACCCAAGACATCTAAAGGGACTCAGGGATGAAACAGCTGAAATAAGTATACTGCATGTCCTCTTATTTAAAACAGGCTTAGATTTGAGCACCTGAAAGTAGCTAATGCAATGCCAGCTTTTAAAAATGTTTCCAAAAGGAAGTGGAAAAATCAGATCCTGGCAAATATGATAAGTTTAGCAAAAACGAATCGGCAGGATAGAGAGAAAGGTAAATATGACACGCTGAGAGAAATTCAGTACAGCTTTATAAAGGGAAGTCAAGCTTTACAAATCCATCCTGTAAGATGACAAGAAGCATGCAGATGAAGGAAATCTTTGATTGGCACTATCTACTTACTTGTGCTTTTCCACATATTCAGGAAGGCCTCTCACCAAATGCCCTTAAAAAACATACAAGCAGTCATGGAATAAGAGGGAAGATCTCTGCATAGATTACATTAAGTTGATTGAAAGATGTATGGGCAACTCTTGCAGTTAAGGGAGATCAATAGTGGAATTCTACCAAGACTGAGGATCTTAGGGAACAGAGTGATTAGGCATTGCAGTAGCATCTTAAACTGAAAGCAGATGTGCATAAAGCAGTGCATGTGAGGAAAAACAGAACTTTATCTATAAAGTAATGATTCTGAGCTGACTACCTGGGTAGGAAAGTTGGGAGTTATACAGATCTATGAAAATAATTGCTTAGTGGTCAAAAATAGCCAAAAAGCTATTTGAATGTTAATGTTCTGTCATTTAATCTGAGAAAGCAAATCGCCATATTGGAAACAGTTGGGGGAAGGATGATAAAACACAGGAAGTAAATTTCATGCAGAGTAGACTCTCCAGCCTAGGAGAGAATTGGTTGACAGTAGATATGATAAAGATGAATTTAGAAATTAGTAACAGTAAAATTGGCCAAATCCTAATATGAAAGAAAACTGGCCTCCTCCTTAAAACTATTGTTGTTGCATTACAATGGTGCTGAGAGGCACAAGCCAATAGTGGCACAAGCCACACCCTGAGCAGAAATAGTAGGAGGTCAGTGAGACCTTGACTAATGCACAGTCTTAGGGGATAAATCAGAAGCAGAGAGAAGAAGGAAGCAACCTGATGAGTGCCACACGGTAGGCAATGGCAGGGTGGCAATAACAGGGCTGGAGCAGGACCTTCAAGGTCATCTATAGTGCCATTATAGTTGAGTTCCTGATTGCACCCTTGAACCCTGCACCCCTGTATGTCTGCCCTGGGTACACAGCCATATATCACATTCACAGCCCTGAGCTGCTGTATTCCTGTCTTTGTGAAGAAACAAGCAGGCAGAATAGAGGCAGGCAAACCTTGGAACTTCAGTCCTGCAGACAGCATTTGTAAAACATTTGTAAAAATTTGGGGGTACGACTGTTTACAAGAGTGGATAGTGATAGAACAAGGGGAATGGTTTTACACTGAGACAGGGGAGGTTTAGGTTAGATATTAGGAGGAAGTTTTTCACATAGAGTAGTGACACACTGGAACAGGTTGCCCAAGGAGGTTGCGGATGCCCCATCCCTGGAGGCATTCAAGGCCAGGCTGGATGTGGCTCTGGGCAGGCTTGAAACTAGATGATCATTGTGGTCCTTTTCAACCCAGGCCATTCTATGATTCTATGATTCTATGATTCTATGATTCTATGAGTAAAGACATGAGCAGCCTGTAAAGTGTGAGTAAAAATCTGTTACTAATTAGTTCTCCAAATGTAAGATCTAGGAAGCTAACGGTTAATATGTTCAAAATAAACACAGTGAGGTGGTTCTTCAACAACATAGAGTAGAGCTACCTGCTACAGTAAGCCGTGAATATTGAACTTTTTATGGGATCAGTACGTAACTATGCAAGTTTGTGGAAGTGATATTCAGTACAGATATTGCCTTCCAGTTGGGAAACTCCTGACCCAAATGTTGTAGGAAGCTGGGGGAGTACTAAGAGCAGATATCACTGCAAGCTATTCTTAATTTCTTCCCAAGGCATTTCTTAGACAAATGGGATGGGATAATGAGTTGGAGGAATCCTTCTGTTCAGCAATTTTCATATTGCTATGGCATGATCTGAATATGTACAACTTCCCTATTCTGTCTGACACCAGTTATGCTTTACAAGCATTCTAGTTAGACTGCAAACTATATTCTGAATGCCGTTTCTTTCTTTTTACATCTGTGGTAGATTGTCAAAACTTATCTGCATTAGACATTGAAGGTTATGGAAGTTATTGAGTCCCAACCTTAATCTTTAGGGACAGCTTAGACAAAGACCTGCCAGGAATGAGTTAGATGCTGTTGATCATGCCTTGGGAATGAGTTTGGTGAGTTCTCAAGCTGCCTGCCAACTGCTCCATTTTATGAATCTCAGTTTGCTCAGAAGTTCCCTGGGACACGGCATGCCTGATAACAGGAAGTGGCAGATACAAACATTGTTACTGGCTCTCTCTAAAGAGTCATAAAAGATGTCAGGGATGCAGGCTGAAAAGGCATTCAGGAGAGCAGGAGGAAAATATTCTCTCAGAACTAAAGTTTTGGAGAAGAAACCATGGGTAGTGGAGCAGCGAGTGGGGGAGGATTCTGGAAAGGGGCTTTGCCTAAAAATGCTAGAGCTCAGTGGGAACACTGAGGGAAGCGCCTAGATATGTGAGCTATTTTGTATAGAATTGCATGTCTCTTGTGCTATCAAAAATACAGAGTGATTAGGCTTTTGGAACAATCACAGTGTGCTTGTTTCATGTGTCTTAAACAGGGAACTGTAAATCATGATTATACCAAAATGAATAAAGCCTTAATTAAGGGGTAGCATTTGCCAATTCAGAAGACCAGCAATTACTGTGAGCTCTGTAGTAAATTGACAGCTCAGGTTCCATCTGCAAGGGTAGGAAACCCAAAAGCCTCTTCCCATCTGTCATAAGCAGGGCCATGCATGGAAATCAAGTTGAATCCAGAGGAAAGGAAAAAAGCAGAAGTTCCTCCACACAGGGCTCTGCACTGTTACCTGGGTGTCCTCTACAACAGAGAAAATACTTTTGAGCAACAAAGCGGAGAAGAAATGCTTTCTCATCCTTATTTTTAAGATAATTTTAATAAAGCTCTGTGCCTAGGAGTGTCTAGTCTCTTGATCCTGTGGCACTTCCAAAGGTGTGAAACTGGGCTCTCTGTCCTTGGTGGTCATAGATAAACTAACTACAGAGCTGAGGGTCTTAGGGAATGCATAGAGATCAAGGAGGTGTGAGGATGGCAGAAAACAAAATGTTTCATTCTGATTTCCTTAAAAATAGAGTCACCATCCGTTCACTATAAGAGGGAAAGAAGAAGAAACATTGGTAGAGGAAGCAGGGAAGGAAAGAACTGCACTCCATTTCAAGAACTGCTACCTTCCACCCTCTTTGATATCTTTGATGCCACTCTGCATGGTTTCTTCTTAACTTGGCCAGCAGCCTGGTGATGGTGCTCCAGGAAGGCTGGTTTCCACAACTCATCCGTGTCTTGGGGGGCTTGTTCAATGGGCTTCCATTAGCGTGAAGTGGTTTTTATGAGCTTTTAAACCATGAGGATGCAGGATGTCTCTTCTGACAAGGTTGTTTGTCTAGTGAAGGACTTGACAGACATATGACATGATTCAATATGGATAACTGCACATTTTTCTTCTGAAGATAATATCTTCTATACAAAAAACAGAAGATCTTCAGTGCTACTGAGCCATGGCATCTTACTTTAAATTCACCGAAGAAAATTGTTAAAACTGTTGGCAGAAAATATGTTAAGAAAAAAACACTGAAAATATTTTTTTCTATATTAGTGTGGAGTTTCTAAAATACTAAGCTTTTCACACTAACTTAGGATAAATATCCTTATAAAAGCTGTGCATCAACCTAAATTAGGCAGACTTCCAGTGCATGTAAAGGTACTCTTCTTTGGTTGCAATGGATTTAATGGATTGTCCAGGGGGATCTGTACTTTGTTCAGAGTTTGTGAAACTTTGATACTTCTTATTTATTTTACATATTTATGATTATTTCTGCTTGATTCTCTAGTCACTCAGGCGAAGAAAAAAAAAGATCAGAATATTGCAAAAAGACTTAAGACTAGGAGACTGAATGAGGATATAAAATATAGACTAAAAACCAACCATTTACCATTTGCATATTCTTCATGCACTTGAGGACATATCTAAGAATATTGTATCAGAATGAAATTTCAGAAAGATTTAATATTACCTGGTTGTTATTTCAAGTTTAATGAACTAAAATGCAACAAATGCATGAGCCTACACTATTTCCTAAGCAGTACTGCTAGAAACAGCAGTTCTCCTAAATGCACCCTCTCATGTCCAACAGAAGCTTGTACTACATGAGTACCAGCATTAGAAAGGGATTTGTTGAATTTTGATAAAGTAACATAACTATTTCCAGGATAAAATCGTGATGGAAGGCATCAGTCAGTAGCTGAGCTATTTTCAAACTTTAAGGCACTGTTTTTTACCTTCCCTGCTCCCTCAGAGACATTAAGTTTCTCTGTGACTCAAGATGGGGGCAATAGAAATATTCCACTTCCAGCCATCTTTTTCCACTATTTTTGTTTGTTCAATCTTTTCAGCCAGAAAAATGAGATAAGCATTGAAATGGTAGTTACTGAGGCATCAGCCTCAGTAGCTAAAGTGGGATTTCTGAAGAATTGTGAAAACACTGACAAGTCCCAGTGTATGAACGATATTTTTCCCATCTCATTTCCTGTATGTGAGGTATGTCCTCCTCCATATCAGATTTAAACCTCTTAAGGCGTAGACCACTGAAGAATAAAAAATTCATGCTGCATAAATGCAACATAGGTGAGAAATGCGTAAGCCATAGGCTGTGTTTCTGAATCACAGAACAGCACAGAAATGTATTTGTATTTCAACCCTAAAGAAGAGTCATGTCTGCTGGACTGCACTCACCACATCATGGGATGAGGAAAGGAGCTGCCTGCTAACTCTCCCTCTTTCCTTTCCGGCTCCATGCAGGCTTGATGCTGAGCCTCAGGACCAATAGTGAGTCCACAGCCCCACAGGGGGGTTATAAATCTGGGTTATAAATCAGCAGAGGTTCTTCTGCCTTCAGGGACTAAGTGATTTTTGGATAAATCAGACAAAAATAATCTTATCTTCCCAAAGTCAAACCATGGCCTGCAACAGTTATGCTAAACCATTTCAGCTAGAGCCAGCATGTATTTTTAACTAGTAATTGGGGAAAACACTGTAGTGTGTTCCAGCAGCTCACATCAAAAAATCTTTGGCAGAACTGTTGCCTTGGCTGTCAGTGGACAGATAGGGAAGTGAATATGATGGAAATAGAAAAAAATCAAATAACATACTCAGAATATTTAATTTCTTTTGGAAAGGCCTGGAAATAAATGACTCAAATAGTCAAAATGTAACCACCTTCAGGGCTTGTTTTTCTTCTTTACCCACTTCATGTGCTTCTAAATCAGAGCTGAGCTAAGAACTGTAGCTCGGATTGAAAGTAACACATTGTTGTCATTGTGAAATAATTTAATGTAAAAGAAAAAAAGATTATTATTGTTGTTATTCTGTATTAACTGATCCTTTGTACATTTTGCAACAACTCATACAAGTGTGTATCTCTCCTGAGACCTGTATTTACAGATAAGGAAACTAAAGACCAGAAAGATGCAAAATCTTGTCCGAGGGCATCAGATAAGCCAATGATAGGAGTAGATAGCCAGCCAGCAGCCCTCCCAAGACAGGTGTGCAACCCTATGGAAGCTTAAGGGCTCACTGAAAATTGCTAACTGTCTGGTTTAACTCATCTGCCAGTGCCAGTGCCAGTGCCAATGTAAGGGAGTAGCCAGCAACACATGGCTGGGGAGTGCAGCAGCTTTGAATTAAAGAAGCTTTAATTACCATGGAACCAAACTCCACAGTCCCATACATCTGTGGTTGGTCCTCTAGGGCAAAATGCCTGTGCTTTGAAAATGCAATTGTAAGGGCCACAGCATCAGACAGACCCATGGTCATCGTTGGGCACCAGAATAACCGATATCTGCAGAGAAGAACTAGAAATGGCCCTTTCTTGTCATTTTATTCTGTCTGTGCTTTTGGTAGATTTTGAGTAGAGCTGAGACTGACTAATGTTTAATTCCCATTCAAAATCTAACTACCATTCAGGTATGCAAGAGGACAGTGAGTGCAAGTCAGGGTTCTGGTATGTGATTTTTGTTGTTTGTGTGTGTCTCTTGTTGCTTGTTTGTTTGTTTCAGGAGAAACCCATAGCAAACTCATCTCAGGCAGCACTTCTGTGCTCTGTGTGTGATGGAGCACACACCTGCCCAGAGGCTGTGGGATCTCCTCCTTGGAGATCTCCAGCAGCCACCTGGCCATGGCCCTGGGTACCCTGCTCTGGGTGCCCTGCTGGAGAGGGAGTGGGCCTGAGGGACCCAGAGGGCTCTTCCTCAGCCATCCTGTTGTCCTGTGGTGGTCTGTGATCTGTGACCTGCACCACCACCCAAGCACAAGCCAGGATGAACACAAAGGACACTGGACTACCTTGCAAAACAACAGCAGGCTAATGGGCTTTACTTTTTTAACCTACTAGTTTCCTGATGGTCGATTTACAGCACCTCCTCCCATCAGGCACCAGTCAGGTGTTATCTTGAATTGCCTTCCCACTCTGACTCTCCACTGGCAGAGAGCAGGCACCCCCATTGCTTCTGATTCAAATTCTTCCCTTTAGGAAGTTTCCCGGGACCCCCACTGTTTTGATTAACAGAATGTGTTTCTGCTAGAATGGCTAATAAATGAAATTGGATTCTGTAGCAGAAAAATTCATTTCTGGTTATAGGAGGATTAATGGCTCGCCTTCTCCTTAGCGTGTGCCCACTGGCAGGGCTCTCTGCTGGGTCCCAAGCATGTGCTGAGGCAATCTGCTCCCTTGGCTCACTCCTGCATAAGGGGCTTTTTGCCTTCATTTATTTCCCATGCTTTTCTTCCCCCCACCTCATTACGGGAAGACTCAGAAAGAAAGAAAGAAGGGCGGGGGGAAACAAGGGGCTCTGAATGCTCACAAAGACAAGTCTGCGGACTTGCTCCTCATAAAAATATGCACCTCTCTACCAAGGGAGAGACAGCTTTTTTCACTCTTCTCTGTGCAAAGCACTGTCACAGAGGCAAAGCAGCCAAGTGACCGACCTTATCCAGATGCTTTTATTCTCTCAGCCAGGTGAAGAGATGTACAAATGTTTGCCTTGCAAACCCTTTCCTTCTGTAAAGCAAGACCCCTCAGCTTTAGCAGAGCTGTGTTATTAATAAGCATCAGGGGTTTAAAGAAACAAAGGCTGGAGAAGGCGGGGGGAGGCTTATTTTAGGAAGGGGGCCAACAAAGCCAAGATGTTTAGGAGGAGGAAGCATTGACACCCTTGGAAGAGAGCAAGTGCTGGGTGCCAGCTGCAGAGAGCCTACAAGAATGAATGTCTCCGATGCTTTTGTCTCCTTATATGGTAAAATGATACCGAGGGGTTTCACTGGGCTGGGGAAGGCAGCAGGCTGTTTCCACACCACGCTGCCTGCAGAGCTGAAATGAGAAGAGCTGCTCTCAGCAGGCAGGAGAGAGCCTCGGCTGGCTGCACCTCAGCAAGCAGGCCAGTGTGCTCGTGGCACAGCTGTTAATGGATGTGACCCTCTGCCCCTGGTCCAGGAGGTGACACTAGCTGCCCGCCACTGCTCTGTAAGTAAATATCTCTTTTTCCCCCCTCCCTCCCCCGGACTGTGCCTTAGGAGGTGCCACTTTAAACAAAGGGTGCAGGGAGATGGAGAGGGATATGTGGTACCCAGCGGATTGTTGGGTAAGGATGCAAGGAGAGACCGCAGGTCCCCTTCCCCCTCAGCACACAGCCAGGGCTGTGGAGAGGAGGAAAAGACAAATTCCTCATCAGAGCAATTACTGCTGCTTGTCTGTCCGTACGGTGACATATAGCGAGCTGATGAGGCACCGGGTCATTTCACGTGTAACTGTTTTTACTGACCGTATTGTGCTGTGTGTGTAATCCACCGGGGAGGTCAGAACAAGCAGAAACCAGGCTCTGGATTTCTTACACCTCTGTGCACACCTCCCACTTCCCAGCACAACAAAGGATGGTTTTTGCACTGGAGCAAGAGCAGATGCATATGGAACAAAGGTAGCCTCTCCTGTTCTCAGGCAAACGCTGCAGGCAGATTGTGTACAGGGAAAACAGGAGCCATCAGCATTATATTTATTCTTTGTACATGGTGAGAATAAATTAGAATGCAAATCCCAATTAATAGCTCTGAATCCCTTCCTTTCATGCTTCTCTCTTTGTGCATGTGTGTGCAGCTCCGATAACTTGGATGCTTACTATATGCCATCTCACATGGTTATCTCTATGTACATAATAAAGGAAATACTAACTTTCATTGTCTTCATTAATGGCTGTTCTAAACTTCTGACTTCCCTAAAGGGATATGGCTTTTGTGTAGGCCACTTGATACCTGCGTACTGTAACTTTGCTGTGTACAGTACAAGAAAGCAAACCTTGTAAAATCTATGCACCAGCTGCCGTTGTTATTCCCCTGACACCCATCTAGAGGTGTATTAACTTCGACTGCTGATTGATCATTAGGTCCAAGGTCAATCGCTGTAACGTATATTGTTGGCTATACATATTTGTCCGGTGTCTTAAATAGAATCCTGCCAACACAAGGGTATGTGTTATTAGGCACTTTACACACACTCCAGTGTGAAGGAATTCTCTAGCTAAGGTTGCAGTTTCTGTTATGAACCCTATCTTCATCTGTTTATACATTTACAGATCTCCTTACTTTCTTCCTAAAGTCTTCTGTGCCTCCTGTTGGCCTGATGTTTTCAGATAAACTGAAAACAGTTGTTTCAGGCATTTGGATTTGAAAGGCAGAAAAACAGTTTAAAAAAAATATTCTTATAAAATTTTTGATTGTTTTCTGCATCATCATTTAACTGTGAACGGATGGACCCTAAAGGCTGCTCTAACAAAGCCCGTGCATAGTATAGGTCACATTTTGGGATTTTTTTTTTTAAATTTATTTTAAAAAGGATATGAGGTGCTATATCTATTGAAAACTCAGTTCCAAACACTACCATCTTAGCACTGCCATGTCCAAAATCTATCCAGAGCACAAATAAATCCGTATTTTACACTAGCCATAGCATAGATAGTGATCTTTTGGGCTATCTTTTGGCTTCCAAACCAACACATGGATAAGGCGAGTGAGGCAGCTGGAAGGTCAAAAAACTGCTACTGCTGAGAAACCATGTTTGTGGAAGTTGCCTAGGGGTCCCAGGTGACATTTTCGCTTGACTTGCAGGCCTGAGGCTGGGAGATGCACGAGCACTTGAGGTATTTTGGGAAAACTTAGGAGAACTCAAGACAGCAGAAGACATGGGGTAGAATTTACATACATTTGGTACTCACCATTCTGCCATGAAGGCCATGAAATGGCAATCTAGTCTTCAGTCTGTATCTGACCAAAGTACTCAGATAAAGATAAGGTCCGGTTTCCTACATATAGGAAGATAATATAGTTACATGTAACAGAGGCCCCATGGGATCCCATATGCCCCTCCCTATAAAGAATGCAGGAGCCTAGACACACGTTCTGATTTTTGGGTGGTCTCGTGTGGAACCAGGAGTTGGGCTCAATGGTATTTATGGGTTCCTTCCAACTCTGGATATTCTAAGATTCCATGATACTACAATAGTTTCTTAAAGATGTCCCTTTCCCTAAAATCACACCTCTCCTATCCATACAGACATCAGCACTTCCAGTGGGCCAAGAAAAAATTAGACAACTCCTTCAGCCACACACAGTACAGTTCTGCAGGATCCCATCATGCTTTAAATATTAGGAGTCAAAAAAAAAAGTCAGTGGCATAGTACAGATCCTGCAATTGTAAGAGCTGGTAACACACTGCACTGCAATTTCAAAGTTTCACTCCAAAAGAAAACAGTGGGAGTGGGCTGTAAAGACCTATATTCATATAAGTGAGTCTGGCTCAGCTCTCCAGGGTACTGAGTACCAAGCCTGAGAGCCAAGCAATGTCTTATCTGTTGTCATCCTCACCTCCTTGCCTTGCAGGGTACTGAACATTCAGAGCTTAAGGGAGAACTGGATAAATGTTAATGCTATCAGCCAGAGGAAACGGCTTCTTTGAAATCAAGCTGAAAACTGAATGAGTGCCTGCTCTGCTGGCCAGTATACTGCAGGTCTGTCTCTCACTCGTATTTTTCTGATGGATAAATGGATCCTGAGCATCTTCAAAGAAACTCTGGATGGTGTGGTGTTGTAGACAGTCACCTTTTCTCATTTGGGTACTGCTTCAGATGTTGGAGATCTTATAATTTGCATTTTTAGATTGATTAATTTTAATCATGCAATTTTAATGCATCATTTATATATGCACACATTTGTGATGCAGATTCTCCCCAAGTGAGGGTGTGAAATGGTAGTGACAGGTTTCATGGAAATAAATCTTGGATAAATTGACAGCCAATGAAGCATTAATGTTTAAACAATACTAATTAGCTATATAGAGAATCATAGAATCATAGGACAATTTGTATTGGATGCGATCTCAAAGGTCATCTAGTTTTAACCCTCTGTCATAGACAGGGACACCTTCCACTAGATCAGGCTGCCCAAAGCCCCAATCAACCTGGCCTTTAACAGTTCCAGGGTGTGGGCATATATATAATTGATCAGTAAATACTAGAGGCTTCTTTTAAGGCTGAATGCCATATTGCTTACATCAGGTGAAAAAGTTGCAATCTTCATTTTTTTTTCCTTTTTACATACCCTTCTACATTATATTGTCCAATATTAACCAGGATGGTAAATGTTTACTGTTTGCACAGTAATACACCATTAAGAGGAATGTAAATGAGCGTAACACTGATATAAGAATATTCATCTCTCCCTTTCACAGCAAATTTTCAACTTTGAAGTTGTAAATATATCAACGACAGAACAACAATCCTTAGGGTTGCATGTTTGGAGGCAGGAAGTAGATATAGACTCTTGGCAAACACAGACACAGTGTTCAAAACCCATCACTCTTTACTTCATCTTGCATAAGAAATACAATGAGTTGCATAAAAAAATATATATATCTGTGTGTATATATATATATATCTGTAAGCATTTCCCTAGCTCTATTTTGTCACTGCTTTGAGGCCTTCTTGGGGTGAATCCTTCATCTTCTTTGTAGGATTCTTGTCCAAGTACCTATGAAGACCAAAATTATCTTCAGAGACTAGGATCCTACAGCTGCTGAATTCCTCCTCCGCGCTATGCAGTATCTCTCCATGATCCGCCCAACATCTTCCTTCTCCGGTTAGAAAGGATCTTGCCCACAAAAGGATCACCTGCCTCCTTGTCCCTTTGTCTTTCTGTGCTTGCTTCTAAGTCTCTTGTGCACCACAGACACTGACTCAAAATTAACAGCTCGTCTCTGCTCACTGTGTTCAGCCAAACTCCAGTCAACAATTTGTACACAACTGATTTCGCCCAGCTATAATCCACCTCTTTTTCTAAGATGTGCCCAGCTGAATGGGCACCACTAAGACTTACACAGGGTTTTTTTGCCACATTTTGGAAAGCCAAAGGCACAGAAGCTTAACAGAGAAGTATGGGTGCTTCAGCGCCAAGGCATTCACTGCTGCAGTAGTTTTGCATAGCAGCTGAAAGACATGTATTAACAGATCCTCCCAGTCACCACATGTGCCAGTTATCTTAGACAGAAAGGGCTTTGTGGTCTTGCCTCTGTACACAGAGCCAGAGAGAAAGCCAGGACTGTTTTGCTAAAGGCCAAGAAAAATAGCAAAGCATTCTTCCTCCATAGGATCCTTCCAGTGTTGTTTCTGTCCTTTGTAGAAAGAAGCAAACATTGAATATTTGGGACAGTGCTCTATTTTTGTGTCCTAGATTGTATTGTATGGGATTTCAAAAGTGTAAAAGAACTCAGAAACTTCATTGCATGGCAGTACAGAACACTTTTTTGAAGTTTTTATCTTAGGGACAGATTTTCCTGGGATTAGTATTGTTCTTGTCAATAAGCAATCCTTTTCTGGAAAAACGTGCCTCTTTTGAAGTCTAGCACCTGCGGTCATTTAATTAAACATTATTACCATAGCATAGAGCCAGTAGGTTTTGTTAATCTTATTTAGATAACAGTAGGTTTATTAGATAACAGTAGGATTTATTAATCTTATTTAGATAACAGTAGGTTTATTAGATAACAGTGGGTTTTATTAATCTTGTGCTATCACTTTCTGTTATCTGCTTACATACTCTTACAAGAAATATGAATTTCTATGCTTAAGTAACGCCAGGTATATGGTCTCTCTCTTTTGAGTAGGCCTTTCTTTATCCCTCAAGAGAAAGAAAGAAGAGAGCAGTTTAAAAAGACTTTGAAATAGAATGTAAAGGCAAGCCTTTCCTCTTGAGCTGCACTCTTCCTTGCTGTGGTGGATTTTAGAGTCATCCTCTGTGTCATTTAAATAGGCTCCTTTTGTAAATGATAAGTATTAAGGAATGTTTTAAATCCATACATCCTCTACTCACTTCAGTGTCAACCTCAGCTAATCACTGTAAATTGGGTGTGGTACACGTTCAGAGTATCAGTGCTCATTTCTTCAGTGCCATCTGTAGTTATCAGTGCTGGTGCTCACTCTACAACTGCGGGAATGGCTCTGAGCTGAAGCAGATCCTTGCTGAATGCCAAACGCAACAAACCACACAGAAACCTCTGCTGGAGTCTTCCTTCTCCACCGCTGTCAACAGGATTACTTCAGGCAGCCATGCTGGGAACCTTCCCACTCAAGGAACATTTTCTGTCCTTTAGTATTGTTGTTTTAAGGAAAACAGTCTTAAATAGCAGACTTTCCAATTTGTGATAGGCTGACTGCGATCCAGACAGGAATCGGGTATGCTTTGGTTATCTGCACATGTTCACATGGTCGATCTGCTCAGAAAATTGCTTTAAAGTACTTATAAAGAGACACTGGAATGTTATACCATAGGTAAAATAAGTGTCCCATGTACAAGGAAGTTGAGTCACTGGAATAACCTAACCGTGACTTTGAAGAATGTTTTAAGGTAACTTTAAAAGGTCTGTTATAAACGGAACATTTTTAAAATACATTTTGAAATTTAGCATGGATATAGAATGGCCTGGGTGGGTTATTTAAGATACGTGTGTGTTTTCTCTTTATTTTGTTATTATGTTCAAATATCAAGTTAAGTTTTCCCTGCTTTTGCAAGGAGCTTTTAGGAGATTTACAAATACGTACTCCAAGCTTAAAAATTTCAGAAGCAGTGAGGAATACCTCTGTAATTAGATACCTCTGACATCTTAACCTTGATTTGGACACTGGTAAAGCAGTCTAGATACTGTTAACAGGGCTGATCGGGGACAGCAATGATGTTATATTATGAGGCTTTGATTTCTTGAAGACGGGATGCCTAACTGCACCAATGGGCTTACAAGGATTTCTCTGCCACAGCAACAGCAAGAGAAAGATGTTCCCACTTTCTCCTCAGCTTAAAAATAACAAGTGAAAGAAAGACTGCAGCCAGATCTATCTGGGCATTCCTGCCTCGTTTACAAGCTTAGCATAAGCTATCCCAGATCATGGGATATAAGGATACCCAGCAAGTCATTCCCTACAGTAATCATGCCTTCCCTTTTCAGGGACCTGAACAAAGAATAATAGAATCAAAGAATCATTAAGGCTGGCAAAAAACACTAAGATCATCTAGTCCAGCCATCAAACCTTCACCACCATGCCCACTAACCATGTCCCTAAATACCATATCTATCCTTTTCTTGAACACCTCCAGGGACAGTGACTCTACCACCTCCCTGGACAGCCTGTGCCAGTGCCTCACCACTCTTTCAAAGAAGAAATATTTCCTCATATCCAACCTGAACTTCCCCTGGCACAGCTTGAGGTCATTCCCTCTCGTCCTATCAGTGTTACCGGGGAGAAGAGGTTGACCCTTATCTCACCACCACCTCCTTTCAGGTCACTGTAGAGAGTCTCCTCTGTGTGTCCCCTTCTCCAGACTAAATGACCCCAGTTCTCCTAGATGATGGTATGAGCATCTGTCATAGTAATAATTTTCAATGTCTCAATAATTTTGCAAAATTATACCCTTTTCTTCTCTTTGATCATGAAATGCACTTCACTGAGTGGTACTCCAGAAGCCTATGGCAGAAACAGTGTCTATGGCTGGAGAAGAGCATGTCTGGGCTTTTTGTATCACTTGCATCTCAATATTTGGCTTAGCTTTCAGAAGCTTAGGAAACAGTGTCCCTTCGTGGTCCATTGAGAGATGCTTGGCTGTTCTGCATATGCTGGCGTGGCTCTCCACGGCCAAAAGCCTGATGCCAGAGGGTCAGGGATGCAAGCAACACAAGGAGGCAGCCCCTGCCCTGCAGCCAGCTAGAGCTCCGAGCACTCAGGTTCCCTTTGCTGAAGTTCAGGTGGATTCCCCTTGTTAAATCATAATTTCTTTTCTTCCTGAAGTAAATTAAAAAGAAAAAAATAGCTCCTCCTCTCCCTTGGCACAGCATTATGACCTGGTTTTGAAAAATGGTTAGCTCTTAGAAGAGGGGCTTGCAGTTGCTGCATCAAGATGGTAGGTAATGAACATGGCAATAGCTGCTAAGTAGAGAAAAACAGCCACCTCTTGCCAGAAATCCAGCACAGTTTGAATTGCTAGTTCATGGTTGCAAAGGATATCATAAATCTTTGCATTTTAGCTTTTGGAACATTAACATAAATTGTTTCCAAATGCTCTGAACCTGAATGGCTTATGTCACCGGAGTTGCCAGACACAAATCTTCCTTTTGCAGGGAAAGGAAAATAAACAGATCAAAAATACTCCAGACCTCTGGGGGAAAAAAAAAATAAAAGTCAGGTGGGAGAAATGTGTGTACACGTTAGAAGAAGATGGGTGTCTCCAAAGGCCTTTTATTTCCTGTGCAGGTAGCTAAAGAACTGCCAGCTCCGAAGGCACAGGTAAAGCCATAGCTCTATTGACCTGGCTGAGCCTGTCAATAGTAAATCCTCCTTTGGCATCTGCAGAGGTTTAACTCGGTGTCTCCAAATACCATTACAAGAGATCACAGCTTCACTTGAACAGCTACACTGTTTTACACAATTCATACAAGAATATCTCTTATTAGGCTTGCAAGCATAGATGGAAGAAGAAGACAAAGTCTGGGAGAGCCAGTCCTTTCCCCCAACATCCCAACAGCAAATCATGTCCAAGGATGGGAGAACACCACATGGGCATGGTGGTGATGGGCTGACGGTTGGACTAGATGATCTTAGTGGTCTTTTTCAACCTTAATGATTCTATGATCCCTTAATAAGCCTTTAACAACAGCTTCTATGAAAATGAGCCTGTAGGAGCAGAAAGGGGAAGAATATAGAAACAGAGCTTTTAAGTCAGCCTACTGCTTAATTCCTGGTAATTTTCATGCCAATTTGCACTGCCTGGGAGACACAATCTGGGTAGTGCTAACGTTTGGCATAAGTTGGAATTCTCTTCTGGGCATGCAGTAGAAAGCTGTTTTCCTTTTGGAGATGTACTTGTTACAAATGTTGTAGGAGGGAAACTGTATGACAGAAAAATCATTTTCTCCCTTATGATAATGTTGAGAGCAATCTGGAATATCATAAGTATAAAATAGCAACTGCAATAAAATCTAAAGACCTCATTATACCACTGAGAGGCATAATAAAGATAAGCCTCTGGCCCACAGAGCTTTACAGTCAACAAGCACCAGCACAAGAGAAAGGCATTAATCAATGGCAAGGAGGCTGAGAAGCAGTTTGTGCCCATCTACAACTGTGAAAGCATTTGTTTGTTCTTACAGCCTAAAGCAGTGCCTAAAAAACTGCACTAAGCTCAGCGTGACTTTTCATATATGACAGGAACCTTGTGACAGGCAGTGTAAATGACCACGTGTACTAATAGGCATAAGCATGCTTGGTGTGATTTTACATTTGTTTGTTAGACAGCAGTGATTTGTGTGACTTTCCTGCTAATATTTAGTAGATACGCCTTCTGATTACTTTACATTTAATTACTTCTCTCCAGAGAAGAATACAACTGCCAAATATCCTCAAAATATTGCATAGTAGATCTTGAGATCCAGCCCAAGACTCCAATCTAAACAGCATGGAGCTTGGGATGTTTCACTCCAAACTGGAGCTTTCTGGAGGAAACCGCACAAACCTGAACGCCTAACTTGAAGGGATACTGGGTCTGAAATCAGTGCTATATCCAATGAGGGAGTCACGTAACCAAAACCTTTTTTCTCTTAATTTCCCAGACCTCTGGAACAGTGCCTCTAATCCATCCGGGGTCTTCTCAGAGTGGAGCTCACCTCAAACGTGTGGGGGACACAGAAATTAAGTCTGCATCTCCCTGCTCTGGGAGAGGTCCAATCCACAGTGACAACCTTGGAGCACCTTTAACAAAATCGGAATCCTTTCAGGATAGGGAAGAAAGTACCCAGGTATTTTCCAACATAATGGCAGTGACTCTTATATTAAGTGAGTACTAATACTTCCCTCTGTTCCTGTAAGAAACAACCAGAAAATAACACAGCACTCAAGAAGGTCCACCCTGTAACAAAGACATCAATGAGAACACCCAGTTTAGATAGAATAATCATTTCTTCTAGTCCCAGTCCAATTCTATATTTTATATTTTGCAGCTTTGGATGAAGGACAGAAATGGTATAAACCTTCAGAGGAATCACACTCTATTTTTTTTTTGTTTTGAAGAGAAACATTTTGCTCTTTGGTATCACACATCTAATTCAGGGCTAGAACAGCTCTGAAGAAAGATGAAATACGCATGTCCATACACAGCTCCTGCTCAGATTTCAGCCTTACAGTAACGCAAATTAACTGCGGGACCAAAGCTTATCATGTAATATATTCTAGGTTCTGGTAAAAAGCTACAGATTTCTGTCCTAAACACCTACCACTTGGACAAACTGTCACTCCTGTCAGACTCAGACATACATACATAAACCAGTGTACACTGTTCTGACTCCATTCATTTTGCTGAAATTCTTTTCTTGAAGGAAGTTAGTTCATCTCTACCTCTTTCACAGGAAATACAAATACACATAAGTCCACTGTCATCTATTAATTGTTGTGGTAACAATTGCGCCTTCACTTCAGGAGAAGACTGACTTGCTGGAAGCAAATAGAAAGGAAAGATAACCCTACACCAGCTCTGTGTCTCATTCTCCTTCCTCACACTGTCATTGCCAGCCACTGCTGCTGGAGTCAGGCAAACTTTGGGTAGCCTGCACTTCCCTCTCCAGCATAATTCTTCATACCTTCCGTCTTTTTGTTATCAATATCTGTGATCCTCTCTGATCTACAGAGAGCACCTATATACTCTTAGCTCTCTTTTGGAATAAGAAAGTTAATTAGGTCCTCCATATATTGTCTGCACAAAACAGCTGGACCACTGCTCCATTTGGGTTGGCCATAGCACAGCTGACCAGCTGTCAAAATTTGTCTTCCAAGCACGAATTCCTTTTTTCTTTAGCAGTTACTTAGAGCTGAAAAGACTTCTCAGCAGCTGAGCCATCATGTACCTGCTTCGCACATGCAAAAGCTCTCCCCTTTTAGCCTGTACAAGTCATCACACAATTCAGCAGCTGACAGAGCATCAAAAAGAGAAAGTCTTGTAGCCACCAAAACAATCTTTGTTCATTCAGACCACTCTAAAACATTACTCAAACCCCAGTGAGAAGGGATACAAGATAATAAAAACTGAAATCTTGGAAGAGAACTGAGAATTTCTGAATGCCCTACGGGTGGCTCCTCCAGCCAAAAGAAAAGGACAAACTCCAGAATCAAGGAACCTGCGCCAAGAACACTAAGCAAGTAACAACTTTTTGTTTAAAATTGAGAGCTGAAGTTGGCAAAAGGACTGCAGCTGCTGTAAATGTTGCTTGTGTGTGAAAGACAGAGATGGCTTATGCCATTATTACCCAAAACATTTCAGGCTTTATAGATGAAATCTGGCTTAGAGAAGAGCAGGCCTGGCGAGCAGTGAAGGTCATGTAGTGCAGGTGGAATGTGCTTCCCCTTCCTCAGCAAACAGCTATGCCCTGTTTCATCTGTGATCTCTGAACAGACTTCAGGTGTAACACACACTGTGAGCCTCAGGCTAAGAAAGAAGCTGATGACTGCAGTGAAACTCAGACCCAAAACAAATTGTGCTGGGCAACAATGAACATTTATGCAACTAATCAAAGGCATTTTTGTCAGTGTTGCTTGTGTGCACATCCAAAAGATGCTTGAGACATAACAAGACAAGCAGAGGAAATAACATCTCCTTCATTCCTTTGCTTAATCTTTATTTGACATTTGCCTGAACCAGAATAGCTAGCTCTCACTTGTGTCTCAGCACACAACAGCTGCTGGACGAGTTGCCCAAACTCATTCAGCTACATCGGGGAGGAATCAGATACGCAATCACTGCCCCCTACTTCTTGCTGTGAACAGTCCCTTCTGTGGGCAGGAAGAGAGAGGCACTGGCTTGCTGCAGTGCAACTATTGCCAGCCACTGACTTATTGACAATGTAGAAGAGGAAGGAGCAGAAGTAAACAGCAGCGATGTTTGATAGCCTGTGCATGACTGAAGTCTACCAGCAACGCAAACTTTCTTCTTTCCTTACAGAAGCAGTGCTGGTCTTTCTGAAGATTAGCTGGCTCATTCTCTCAAGGTACTTGGTTCCCTCCATGCACTACAGAGACAGCATTTTGCATTGGGCTTGATGTTCAAACACACCTGCTATTCCTTAAGCATCCCATGTGAATTCTTCACACATAGGCTTTACTCATATTCCTCTCTCTCTCTGGTCTTTAAAACTCGCTCTGTTCAAAGGTAAGTCAATGAGTGGTTAAAATAAGCGGGCTATGGCCTTCCTTGAGCAGGGTGAGATTTATAGCTTGTTTTCTTCTATGGTGCTGATTTATCTGACTGAAATTTGAATTTGATAAACTGGAATTGATAACAAACCCTTCTTGGGGTACCAGATCAACTGCGGCTCAGTCAGACGTGCCCATTTCTGTCTTTGCAGCAGGACAGCTTGACTCCAGGCATCAACATGACTGAGCGTTTCGACTGCCACTACTGCAAAGAGTCCCTGTTTGGTAAGAAGTACATTCTGAGGGAGGACAGCCCCTACTGCGTGAAATGCTATGAAAACCTCTATTCCAACACCTGTGAGGAATGCAAGAAACCTATTGGAGCTGACTGCAAGGTATGGCAGGCTGTGTCCCATTATCTTGATAGGGTAGTCTAGATACATTGCCTGTAGTTCTGAACAAAACCTACGCTCTAGGGCACAAAGCCTCTGCAAAAAATGGGCTGATCCCTGAGCATCTACAAGAAGGGGACAGACTTGTTAGCAGGGTCTGTGGCAATAAGACAAGGGAAAATGGTTTCAAACTAAAAGAGGGGTGGTTTAGGTTGGATATACAGAAAAAGTATTTTACAGTGAGGGTGGTGAGGCACTGGCACAGGTTGCCCATAGAGCTGGTGGATGCTCTGTCCTTGGAGACATTCAAAGCCAAGCTGGACAGGGTTCTGAGCAACATGATTGAGCTGTGGGTGTCCCTGTTCATTGCAGGGGACTTGGACTAGATGACCTTTAAAGGTCTCTTCCAACTCTAAGGATTCTGTGATTCCATGATCTTATTCACTGATGTGATGAATAAATGATTTGGTCTTATCAACATGCTAGACACATTTTTGGGGCCAGCTGGGATCTGGAAAGGTGGCAGAAAACAGTATTGCCTACCTTTAGATTAGAGGGAGCTAAGCCACTCTTAGCTCTTTACTAACCATAATTCGTTGTCGTCAGGAGACAAGACGCTCAGGAAAAGCTGCCAACTCATAAACAACAAAAAATTGGCTAATGCTGAAAGAAGTAATACATCAGTTATAACACAATTAGCCTTTAAAATGGAGAATAATGATAGTGGGGTCTAACTAAAGATGACAAAGAAAGAGCAGATGACTTCCTTGCTTTAGCTACGCACTGCTGCACCGCATGGCAACATCTACCTGCTCTAAATGAGGTGGCACCACCTGCATTCCTTTCAAATTAACCAAAACAACTGGAGTTCACATCAGTTTTATTCTGGGTGAATGAAGAAAGATGATATTTGGGGAATCCAATTTGAGGTGCTTGTTAGACTCGTATGAATAGATTTCATCCAATATACACCCTCTTCGCCTAAAATCAACCTGTTAAATTTAGCTGAGAGTTTCACTGGCAGAGTGAGTTTGCGTGGCCATGGAATTCTTGATCTGTTTGCGCAGGTCTGACATTTCATTTCCTACACTGTTGGCTAATACATCTAGAAACACCAATTAGTTCCTCATACTGCTGCTAGCACCATATCGTTATTCCAAAAACTCTGAAATATAAAATCATATGCTTATCCAGATAGGAAAAATTTGAAATCTTGTGTCTTCCATACTGATCTATTTTACCTTATTGGAAAATGGGTAGGAAAGCCTCTTTCGGAAGCCTTTAAATGTGAACGTGTTTCACCATCATGACAGGGAACTGGCAATGCTCTGTAAGAGCTATAAAACTGCCAGCTTTCCTACAGCTCATAAATATGCAGATTAGAGAAGAGATACAGCTGGCCTGACCTGGAAAAGCAAAATATTTCTGCCCCAATTCTAGAATGTGCTTTTGTTTTAAGGTCTCTTTCTAATCCCCCGAGAAGTTATTTCCATGTGTTGATATTCAAGAATTTCCAAACTTGGACTGCCTTCAACAAATCTTGGACAAAGAATTCAGGAATTAATCAGTCTGAACTTTTCAACTCAGATTTATGGGTTTAGGGAGTGTGGGTGTTATCCAATATACTCCTCTTCTGTACTTTTAAGCGAGACCCACACTAAAGCATAAAAAAAAAGAAGCCCAAATTTTCTGCATATTTTTATATGTAAAAAAAAAAATAAATTATATGTGGAGAACACAACTATAAGATAGCAAATAAAAAATTCTTAAAGAGCTGTAAAGTGTACCATACACAAACGCACCCTTGTTTCTGTGACTGCTGTTTGTGCCTACAAACAGTCCTTTATGCTACAGTTTTTCAACCTGACCGATTTTAAGCACATTTTTACAGATGAAGAAAAGTTCCAAACTTAGCAAGCTCCTGCAAGTCTTCTGAAAATAAAATATGTGGTGAGTAGTAAAAAGGAGATTCGATTAATGTTCCCCCTGAGAGGTAAACTAGAGTCATTTTTCAATTACAGTAATAGACACTCGAGAATGCGTTTGAGAGAGTCCTTGTAAGTGCCTCAGCCACAAGGTTCAGTCAAAGCCTGAGCACTGTGACTGAGCATAATTCAGCCATAAAGCACAGTCACATTATCATGCTTCTGTTCCTTATTTAACTATATATACACATATGTACATAAACAGATAAAAACATACATACAGTCCTACATATACATGTGTTTGTATGCATATATTTTATGTATTACATTTGCAATACAGTGACAACATACTGTGCTTGGGAATAAAACTATGCTTACTGCATGCACAAAGTGGACTCCATATTACTACTTATTCTGACAAAATCTTTGTACAGCTTTTTACAGAACAGACACCTAATGTAGTAAAAATGTTAGCATCTACCCCACATCCACAGGACAACTTGAAAAGCTCCATTTAGCTCTTAACTCAGATCCTCCTTTGCGAGTCCCATCCTTGGTCACTGCTGTTTCTCTGCACTGAAGAGAGCTGAACTGAGAACTCAACTGCAGTGGAGACAGAATCATAAAGGTTGGAAAAGACCACTGCAATCATCCATAGACATATAGAAACATTGAGGCTGGAAAAATGATGCTCTTCATTTCACTCTGCAATGAATTTCCTTCTTGCAGATGGCTTGGTTAGTCTACAGCTGTTTCTTAGAGCTTGCAAAACATGAGACTAAAGATTAAGATTAAGATTTGGAGCACCCAATTCCCAGAGTGAACTCTCATTCACAGAAGTAGGTGCAAAGCAAGAATTAGCTTTGATAGCATCTTAAATACTTACTTGTCTGGGTGAAAATTACCATACAAAACCGAGCAGATCAAAAGTGAGGAGGTTTCTCTCTTAGTGGACAAGAGCAACCCTCCTATAGCTGAAGGGCTTACCGGGGAGTAAACCAGGTGGTGACAAGAGGACAGCTGCTTCTCCATCTCTGACCCTACTGTGTTTTCCTTGCTGCGTGTCATCTCACCTGAGTGACACTTCAGCCTGCTCTGGCACTGGTAACATTCAGACTTGGACTGGGCTCTGGGAGAACTGAGCCAATGCCACATTTTCACCTCATGTTTCCAGGACAAGGAGCCCATAAATTAGCTACCCTGAAGACAAGCTGTCTTTGAATAGAAAGCAGGAGAGAATTTGCTCCACCATTTTTCAATCTTTTTATGGTGATTTCTGAGTAATTGTGTATGTAACTGAGTAATAACATTTTTTATTTATTTTAAATGATCTCTTTTACAAAAAGAAAAAGAAGCCTAAATGACAGCATGTGATGTTAATTACACCTTTGGATTTAGGCCATTTTGTAAACTGTAAACAATTCAGCTGGTGTTTATGAAATTTTCACAGACAGATTAAAAACTTCATACGCTGAGTAGTAGGAGATACTAGCAGACAGAAGAAAAACATGATGCTATTTCTCTCACAGCAATTGCACATTATCCATATGCCAGCAGGCCCTGGTAGAAACATGCTCCTTCTAAGGAGGAGAGGTTGGCGTTTCAGTGCCTGTGTCTGCTCACTACACCCACTGCTTCATGCCTCTTTCTGGAAATCGTAGAATCATAGAATGGCCTGGGTTGAAAAGGGCCACAATGATCATCTAGTTTCAACTCCCCTGCTGTCTGCAGGGCTGCCAACCACTAGACCAGGCTGCCCTAGTCTAGTGCCCAGGCTAGCCACATCCAGCCTGGCCTTGAATGCCTCCAGGGATGGGGCATCCACAGCCTCCTTGGGCAAAAATCCATCTGTTATGTTCTCATCTGCTTAACTGTTTAAATGTGACTTTGGGTTGATTTTTGCCTTTTTAAAAACAGTTTCTTTGCAGGCCCTCTGGCACAGGAACCATCACAAATACAGGAAATACTGACAGTGATCAGGTGCTCAGTGCAGACCACAAGCTGGCTTTGGCCAGCAGGAGAGGGTGAAAATTCCCTCTACAAAATGCGAGAATGAAATGAAAAGTGGGTTGTGCAATAAAGCTACCATGGCAGCATATATGTCAAAATGAGTCAAATGGTCAGTCTTATATGTAAACTAAATGAAAAATAAAGCATCTAATAATGTGGATTGGGAAAAAGAGAAAAGATGTCCTAATTTTCAACCCCTGTTTTGAGTTGTAGCACTTTCTCAGTGCATTGCTAAATACTGGACCAGCTGTTGTGATGAGGAATGGTGACAGAAAGACACCTTCATCACTTCTCATATCACTACAGTGCTGACTAACATTGCTTAATTTCATCTTCTCTAAGCACGTTCTTGATAGGGAAGTACCAGTCTAACATAATGAGGGTTCTCACAGCCAAAATCTGCACACTGCTTGGTTGTTGTACCCTATTTCCCATGCTCATCCTTCTGAAAATAGCATTATGTCAAGCAAAAAAGTTTGATGTGCTTTTCATCAACATGTGCTTTTCAACAAACATATGCTCTTACTCTTCTGGTGCCTCTAATCTCCTTTTTTCTGTCAAGTCCTCACTGAGAGCCAGTTCAGGAGAAAAGGTAACATATAGCAACTTCAGGTTACTTCGGCCTATAAAGGTCTGAGACATAATACAGTTGCAGGATATGAGGAGCTGAAAACTGTTATCCTGATGCCATTTTCTTTGAGGATGACATCATGAAAATAAGGTAGTTTGAAAAGCACCTGAGGGCTTTTCAAAACTATCAGTTTCAAACTCATTGTGCAAGGGAGGATGCTTTGCTTTGGATGAAGATAGGGTCTGCATCAGATTTTGTTTATGCAGTCAGTGATCTTTGTGTGTGCAAACGGCTCCCCCTCTGATATCTGGAGGAGAAACAGCCCAGAATTTGCCCCTCATCTGGACACCTCAAGGAGCACTGAGCTGAAATTTCCACCTGAGGCTGAGAAATGCCTCCATTCAAATTTAAGGAGTTTCAAGTTTTGCAGATCAGTTATTTCTATCCTCATACAAAAGCAGATCAGGAAATGATTATTTTTGTACTTGGATGAAGTGTAACTGAATGAAGTGCTAAATATTTCTTCTTACAGATTCTGTTTCAAGATGTATTGTAACTCTGCAAAGGCAGGCATTGCCATTCTTCCCTCCATTCTCACTGATAGCACATCTGGAACTAGTCTGCAGCTCTCTGCTCTTCAGCTGCAAAACACTTGCACAAGGCAAACCTCATCTTGTGTACATGCATCTGTTCATAGGGGGAATGACTATTTATGAGGGTGGACAGTGATAGGACATGGGGAAATGGTTTTAAACTAAGACAGGAGATTTAGGTTAGATATTAGGAGGAAGTTTTTCACTCAGAGGGTGGTGACGCACTGGAACAGGTTGCCTGAGGAGGCTGTGGATGCCCCATCCGTGGAGGCATTCAAGGCCAGGCTGGATGTGGCTCTGGGCAGCCTGGTCTAGTGGTTGGTGACCATGCACATAGCAGGGGGGTTGAAACTGGATGATCATTGTGGTCCTTTTCAACCCAGGCCATTCTATGATTCTATGATAAACACAGTTCCACTTCTCAAATTTCGGTCTATGGTAGTATTGTAGTCTCTTATCTGTGACTATTTGTGCTTTATCTAACAAGAGTACATGGCTGTCCATTTTCATAGACGCATGGATTGCTGGTAAAGACAGCTATTTTCCAGATTTCTTTTAGGCAACATAAAACTACAGCTAAAGGGTATAGTACTGGGGACTTATTTCTCTCAAGCTGCATTAAGCAGACAAGAAGTCACATTTATCGGTGTTTTAAGGATATACTCCACTTCTGAGTCCACAAAAGCAATTCTCTTTATTAGTTCTTCCTGGAAATCCAAGCAATAAACAGGAATTAATTGCATACCATTTGTGTGTTCTGCTAGAACAGATTTGCTTAGGTTACAGTCAGCTAGAGTAACTCAAGCTCCTGTGCCTTGAGTAAATCAAATGTTCTTTCAGCTTAACTGAGCACCAGGCTAACAGTCAGACAAGCTTGAAGTCATCTCTGCAGACGCAGCTGCTCCAACATACAATCTGATCCAGGTCAATACATCTACAACTTGAGTGCAATGGTTCCAGTTAGATGTACAATACACCGATGTAGAAAAAAACCTGATACCCAGTGACTTCATTACACTGACCTAAGAACAGCTGTGAAACAACTCAGAAACTGTTTCATCATACCTTGGACTTCCTTGCTTCGGTTGACAGATTCAGAGAGAGAAGACAATAACCATTTAATCTGTCCAATACTCTGCTGCAGGCACATCAATGTCAGACATCTTAAACATCCCCTACATTTGATGACAGTATCTGTTATAATCATCCGGGCTGGCTAAGGATTACTCACACCAGTGTCTATCTTGTTTTCATTGGGTTGCAGCTATGATTCATCACTTTGCCGTGATGAAGCGTCTGCTACTTTGACCTACTCCACCATGCTCTACACAATCTGCCATCATAACTGATTTAAGGATTAAACACTTCATCCTTTTCTTCATTATTGCTCTTCTGCGTGGCACAATTTTATTGATAAAATAAGGCAAAACAAAAGGAAATATCAGCATGTGAGTTTGGGATATAAAAAGCAGCCTGTAGAATATTGCAAAATGAGGAACAAGGCAGCACGTGGAAAAAACTGAATATGTCCTGCTACGACAGAAAGAAAAACAGATCTGTTGTCATTCTGTTTTCTCGCAGGCAAATTTCACATTTAGGAAAGCTGTTGGCTGTAAGTTGTGTTTTTCTGTTGACAATGTTATTCCCCTCTGAGAACAGATTTAGATTACTCAATTTCATTTAAATAATTAAAAAAAAGTTAACTTTTAACTTTTTTTTTTTTCATTTTGCTTTCAGAAAAGTCTGAGATTTTATGGTCAGAAATTTGGGTTGTTTCAAAAGATTTAGCAGATGGGCAGATACTCTTTCTTGTAGTGACCTGAGCCCCACTTTGTCTGATCTCCCAAAGACACTGTTCAAATGTTACACAACTAGGCTACCTAGAATTTTAAGAGACACAACCCATCCCTGTAAGTCACAGTTCTTCGGACTGGTTTTTAGGTGTGTGGGTCTTTTTTCGTTGTTACTTTGTTTTAATTAATACAAGTACCACTGGGGAGATATTTTAAATACCTCTATGCTCCAAGGTGTTAATTCCTTGGTTAAGTGTTCTGGATCAGTGGCTGCAGGTACACTACGGTCTCTCATCTTCCAGAGTGTTCAGTCACCATCAAAGCACCCAATTCTCATTTGAAACATACATAAAATGAAGCACAAGACTTGGTTAAAAACTAATTTCAGCATGCATACAAAGAAACAAGCATCAGGCCAATTTCACCCTTGGCCTAAACCTGGCAAACTATCAAAATGTGATTGGAAAAAGGATATCTGCCCAGCAACGAGAAACTATGAAATGACCCAGAAATTGGCAATAACTAAGAAAAGTATAGGAAGTCCATTATATCTCTACAGTTAACAAGATCTAATCTGAATCAAAACCAAAACTTCATTCTCAGAGGAAATATCTAAATGAAACTAGTTGTTCCTCTGCTGAATTGAAATTGAATTCAGTTGACCTGGAATTGAAAGAAGACATAGTTGTCATCAGCTACTTTTGGCAACCGCAGTAAAATAGGCTCACCTGCATCAGGACATGCCATTTTCCTGAGCCATGCAAATTAGCCTTAATTTCTGTCTGATTCGGATCTGCATGTTTACATTCAGATAATGTAAAATGAGCAAACTATTCATTCCAAATGAGCAAACTATTCATTCTGTTTACTCTGTGGGTTTTAATTTCTACAGGATCTGTCTTACAAGGACCGCCACTGGCATGAAACCTGCTTCCACTGCTTCCAGTGCAAGAATTCATTGGTGGACAAGCCTTTTGCTGCAAAAGAGGAACATCTACTTTGCACTGATTGCTACTCCAATGAATACTCTTCCAAATGTAATGAGTGCAAGAAGACTATTATGCCAGGTTAGGATACTCACTTACGGGGCAGAGGAAAGATCAGGTTTAATATCAAGCCTAATCTCAGCAACATTTGTGACAAATATTTTTCCTTAACCTTCTCTGCTGAATCATGGTGAACTTCCTAAAACACAGCTGATGATGCTTTCTAAGTTATTTCTGTAATCAGAATCTACAGTTTTCAAAATGGATCTTGACAAAATTGATATACACATGAAGAGGGTTTCTCTTGAAAGCTAGCATTTATTTATCTTCGCCATTTTTGTTCATGAGATCTACAATTTTCTACAGAAGTATTTATTAAAAGGCTACTGATAGCTGGGCAACTCATCTGTCCAGTCCCAACTTCTCAACTGGCTCCTCATGCTTGAATATCAGAGGAATCTCACAAATTTAAATTTACTTAATTCATGACATATTTTTACATAAATAGCCAAAATTTAGATTCTTCAATTTAAAAATTTAAAAATCAATAATTGGTCAAAATACCTCTAAGGTCTTTCTTGAGCTCAAAGGTATAAAGAAATAGGAAAGAGCTACCTTCTCTTTCAAGTCGGGTATCCCATAAAACTGGTGCCGGTAGCAGAAACTTATAGTAATAGTCCCATTTAGTCATGACAATACTAAAGCGCTTGGCTTTTGATTGGCATGGTTCATTATTTGAAGGCTTAAATTGGAAGTAACATTGGTTTCAGAAATAAAAAAATAAAAGGAAATTTGAAGATTCCAAAAGTATGCTCTACAGTGACTACTAGTTACTTTTTTTCCAGTAAATTTTTTCCTTGGCTGGTTCTCATGCTGTTCATCTTTGACAAAAGCTGGAAATACCACTTTGTGTACCTAAAATGTTTTGATAAAAATGAGGGCTTGATGGAGACGTATCAATAAGAAACAACAGAGATACGTAAAAGCAGATGGACCTATTCATTCATGAAAGGAAAGGAACACGGTTAGCAGGCATGGTGGTGAGGGGGTTGATGGTCAGACTAGATGATCTTTGAGGTCTTTTCCAACATAATGATCATATGATTGTGTACAAGCATCTTTTATTTTTGCATGTGCCTCTGCTTTTTCAGATACAGCATGAAAAATAGACATTTAAGAACAACCAGGGCTAGTTTTAAAGCTGAAAAATATTACTTTTGTCAATTTTTGATCCATGAGTTCAGTCCCATAAGAGCTGATTTACAGAATAGAACTCTTGTCTACTACACGAGTTACAGATTGATAAGTAGTAACGGAGTTGGGATTCAGTGATTGAGATGTTCCCTTCTTCTCTTACAACTTAAAACAGAATAAACCAGTTTTTACAAACCTTTGCAACTACCACACGGTTTTTAGCAGATTACTCAAGATACCTTTGACATCATCACATTTGAAGAACAGTACACTGAGCATGTATTTTCTACTTACGAAGCACACCATATTAGTACAGGAGCTACAACAGAGTCTTACAATCACCAACTGAAATGTAGTTTCCGAAAGAACCAGCAAGTGGTTGGATATACTCTATGCTTGTTGCTTTACCCCACTAAATGTACCATTTAGATTTCATAAACCATTTTCATGACAAGCTTATTAAACGCTAAGTAATTACAAGCTTGATCTTTCAGTCCTTCTGCAAACTGAATTCCCACTGACTTCAAACTAGCAAGTTACAAACAGGATTCCCCATGCCTTATGTTTTAGTGGTAACACAATCCCAAATAGAGAACAGCTAAATATGTGGAAATATAATTCTAGACAATTCCAAGAAAATGTGTCCACATCTTTTCCCAGAACTTCATTCCTCCAAGGACTAACTCGTCCGTTCCTTTCGGTGCCATCTCAAAAGTGGCCAAAGCTTCCATTATTAGCAGTAAATGCCTCTCTTCTTTTTAGGAGGAGAACAACTTACTCTCCAAAAACTCAAAACGATATCCAGTGCCATGCAAAGCCACTCCCTCATAGCTGCACTACTTATTTTCCAACAGCCAGCTGTCATGTAGACAAGAGTTACAAATTACATTAGTCTCAGCCATAAATTCAGTTTATGTTCTGGTCTCATTACAGGTACTCGGAAGATGGAATACAAAGGCAACAGCTGGCACGAGACCTGCTTTATCTGCTACCGCTGCCAGCAACCAATTGGGACAAAGAGTTTCATTCCTAAAGACAATCAAAACTTTTGTGTTCCCTGCTATGAAAAGCAGTTTGCCATGCAGTGCGTCCAGTGCAAGAAGGTAGTGCCCTTGTTCTATTTACCTATAACATTGGGGATTGAATTCCATCACACTTTAAGTCCAAAAAAAAACCCCCATATTTTTCTCTGTGTTAAAAGATGCAACAATTGATTTTTAGAGATGATACAGTTGAAACTCCTATTCTGCACAAGTCACAAAAGTTACTTCAGTGAGAATTCTTACTCAAGGTTAAAGTTCCCTTTGTATCAAAAGCATACAGAGAACATTTTTAGGAAAGCAAACAAACAAAAAAACCTGTCTGCATTGTAATAACCTCCTATTTCCACATAATCCACCATATACCATACACCCAAACATTTCAGCTGGAAGGGAGATGAGCTAACACTGATTTATTTATTTTTTTAAAATTCTAATGAATTTGAAGGTAGAGAAGATTGAAGCTTTACACAAAGCAAATGCTGCTCCTGAAACAAAAACTAGTAAGCTCAATATGCTCGAGAATGCAACTTTCTAGGCTCAAGATCTTTCATTTGTGTAATTCCTAAATTCAATTCAGACGAAAGTAAGATTTTTAGTATTCCTTCCTATCAATAATAGTAGATTTTTAAAAGTAATCATTCACAGAACCAACAAATATCAATTTCCTATCCGTATACGCATAGGTTTTAACTGTGGATATCTGCAGTTTTAACCCTCCATCCAATAGTTTCCTCCATGTTTTGTTTTACTTTCTGCATGCTTCCAGCCACCACTTACACTTACATTACCAAAACTTCTTGCGTCCACAACGTGCTCCAGTTTGCATTACTTTCAGAGCAGCCCTCATACACAGAACAGAAGCAAAGACAGATGAATACACATATTAGATAGCACGCTCGTACACAAGACTGACCTCCCAGGGAATCTCCCTTTAGTGAACACAGGAAGAAAAACTGATTGATTTTACAGCTTTCTTAGGAACACTTACAAGAGCAAGAAATGTTTCGTTTGTCTAACTTCAGGGAACAACATACCATAAAAGGAAAAAGCCCAGACAAAATCCATAGAAGCAGAAAGCAAAGATCTCAGGTAAAATTTGAAATAAAGCAGTTGTTGTCAAGGGAATTAGCAGGAATTGAAGGTGGCTTTTCCATCATGAAGAATAGGATAGGTGAACAAGCAGAGATGTTTGTCTCACAGCACATGAATATGAAAAACTGACCTAGAAAGGAGACCAGCTTTAAAAATAAAGAGGGTAATTTAGACTGAAATTATAAAGAATTCAGAAAATAAAGTACTTTTAGTATAGGTCTCCTTTGTATAATTCGGGAAATTATAATGAATCACTTGCACACTCTTCTCAAGGTTAACCCCAGACAAAATGATGATTTTGCTGCCACTAAGTCTTCTTTCCCTCCTCCTACCCACGAAAACCTCATCAACCTTCCTCCCTACCAAATGAAGATGAAAATCTGCCGCTCTCAAAAAAATACTTTCTGTCTTACTTTCCACTAAACAGGCTATAACTACAGGAGGTGTGACTTACCGGGAGCAGCCTTGGCATAAGGAGTGCTTTGTCTGTACTGGATGCAAGAAGCAGTTGTCCGGACAACGCTTTACCTCCCGGGATGAGTTTGCATATTGCCTGAGTTGCTTCTGCAATCTCTATGCCAAAAAGTGTGCTGGATGCACAAACCCAATCAGCGGTAGGTCTCTCATGGCGAGTCACTTTATTATTGTTTTCTCCATTGAACTGCATCTAATATTAACAATGGTTCAGTAATTCATTCTGACTAGCTTGAGAGAATGGACACACTACACAATTCAGGAACTGTGAACTTAAATACTTACGATGCCATCCAAGTGCCTAACAAAAAGACTTGAAAGAAGCCCTTAAATGAAGTTTGTTCCATTTCATCTGACTTGTATGAAACACAGTGGACACACAGAGACATTTATACATGTGGTGGGATATATCCATGTCCTGAAAGTCACTTCACTTGTGCTCATGAGAGGGAACACTGACTTCATTAACAACAGTCTCTCAGCCAGCAACATTTAACCAGCTTACATCTCACAGTGCAGCATATTTCTTCCCTGATTTTTCAGGACAGCAACTGAGAATCTCAATGCTTTTACTTACATACTGCTTTCCAGTACAACAGCACTCTAAAGCTGTAAGCAGTTGTTCTTTACATTTGAAACACTTAAAAAAAAAATTCTCCTATCTGAATTAATCAGTATTTAACACCAAGCTTGCACATCTGAGTAGATTCTGAATCATTCTCTCCTGTTAATTCTGTTCTGCCCCACACTAACATATGCTTGTTTGCGTATCTCCTAGAAACGTCACTGCATAATACCATGCTTATTATTACCCACTCATGACAGAGACATTTCTCTTGAACATCAGTCCTTTTTTTCACATGCTCTTTTCTTTTCCCCCCAAAATCGTTGCTACTAAATGCAAAGCAAAAAATCCTCTCATTAAGTGATATGTTCTATGAAATCCTTTCACTGACTTTCAGCTAGTCAATTCTAATGCATCATGCTCAAATTGCTTATCATTTCTACGGTTAAATAATTACCTCTATAAGAGAAATTTGCCCCTTTTATCTTTTATTCTGTAAAATTCCTATACCCCATAAGATAACCTCCACAGCCTCACACTTCTGAATTATTTTTGCTAACCTACTTTTCTTGAAGCACTCCTCCTTGAAATCTATGAATCAAGTCATTACACAACCTGCCAAGACTTCGTTTCTAATGATCTCACTGCATTTTTACAAAACAAAATTAACTTACTCTGACACCACAAATGTTCTGTAAATAACCACCATTCTCCTGTAGTTCAGAGGCAATTGCTTTCCTTTTCTTTGGCTGCAAGCTAAGAGCTGAGCCATCTCTACATTTAAAGTTTATTTCTGCCACCATCCATAGCCAGTACTAACAATCCAGTTCACTAACTCAGCTAAAAACAGCAGAACTACTTAAGGATGAAAACCCTACATGTTCAAGAATAAGGTGACAATATTCACACAGCAACAAATAGAAATAGATTTGATACAACAATATTTTTTCACTACAATGTCAGATGTCCATAGCCATCCAGAAGTAGAATCTGAAGTAGCATCGTGTAGTGGCTCTTCTCTTCTGGTAAAAGAACTTCTTCTGTTTTCAAACAGGTCTCGGAGGAACTAAATACATCTCATTCGAAGAGCGACAGTGGCACAATGATTGCTTTAATTGTAAGAAGTGTTCTCTCTCATTAGTAGGTCGTGGCTTCCTTACAGAAAGGGATGACATCCTCTGCCCTGAATGTGGAAAGGATATCTAAAGCTCAAAATAAGAAACAGGGAAGAGAGGAAGAATGCTGTGCTTGCAATTTATAGTCTGAAACACACAAAACTAGCTTTGCCCTTCTGTGTTTTGCTGTACTATTAACATCACTTAACCTTCTTATGAATTTCAAACTCTACAAAGTATAGAGGGAAAACAACTTTGGAAACTCCAGTAGCATGGATGGTGTTTAAGGTTTCTATAGCTAACCAAAACTAATGCAAAACCTGAGCTGTAAAGCCATTTGGGTGTTACTGACATAATACACTTTTTTTTCTCCACTAAATATTCCAGTTTAAGCATTTGATTTAAATTATGAGCAAGAGATACAGTTCAAGGATTACAGTGGCCATGGGCAACAAGTTCATAGATGGATATTCAGGGTGAAGCCCCTAGCCTATTGAAATCAGTGGCAAACAGCATTCAGTTTCAATAAGGCTGTGGTCTCACCTCAGTGTTCTTGAGCTATGTGACTAGTGTGTGCTGTCAAGTATGTAGGAAAGACTACAGACGTAGAAGGTGTTTTTTAAAGTACAAGGATTTGTGCAATGTCAGAGATAATGATAAAACAGTTGAAGTGGGAGTGCTTCGTAACAGATACGTATTTTATTGCATGACTAGCTGATCATTGTGTGAAGTACAGTTCTGATCGACAGTGACAATATTACATTTAGTCAACATTACACTGCACATTGTATTTTTAAAAATAAAAGTCAATTAAAACAAAACTGTTATCGTGGTTTAACTGCATTTACATTCTGGATATTTACAAATAGAGTGCTTTCACAGTCTTACAAAACACAATGTAACAGCCGTACAAACACAAACCTTTTTTGCACACCCAACTTGCTAGGAAATTGTGGCGCTAAACAATCCTCGCACAGGCCTTGCTGATACATCAGTCTTCTACTAACTGCAGTCACTGGGAGAGTTAGTAGCAGAACTAAACTATGTATGTGAAAATAGTGATTCAATTGAAGCTGATTAAAGCATGTTCATAGGCTTTAAACTAAAAACCAAAATACTCTTTTCAGCAACCAAGGTTAAAACAATTAAAACAACATTTATCTTCATGAAAGTCACAAGTTTAACTTCTACATTAGGGTTTGCTTTAATTTTATTATTGTATTGCAATATGTAAAATCTTTTGCTATAGCATCATTTCTGCTATATATCTGCTACAAAGGCAGTAAAATTAAGAGGAAACAAGTCATTGGATGATAACCATCTTCCCAAAGCACACTTCAAGGAACATGGCCATGTTATGCAAAGCACAAACCCAGTATACCTTTCGCATGGAATTTATATCACAGAAGAGGAGGAAAGTAACGCCACTCTTCCAACAGGAATCTTTCTTTCCTATGAGGGTGGTGAGGCACTGAACAGATTGCCCAGAGAAGCTTTGTTTGAGGTGGAGGTGTTCAAGGCCAGGATGGACGGGGCCACAGGTAACCTGATCTAGTGGAAGATGTCCCTGTCCACAGCAGGGGGTTGAAACTGTATGGTCTTTAAGGGTCCTTCCAACCCAAACCATTCTGTGATTGTATAATCTTCAGATGTGGAAAGCAGAATTAGGCCTGTACTTACTCTATACGTAACTGTGCAAGGTAAGTTTGCTTCTAATTCTTGCTGCCACTCTTGAATTTGATGTTTTTTTCTTTTTCTTAGTACCAAGCATAAAGCAGTCATGGGTCATTCCTCTCTCAATATTTCAACAAATAAATGTTTTGGATCAGATTTAGTTTACTGTATAGTTTGAAGAACTTTGCTATCCGACATTTTTGAAGTGCATATCCTGCCAATCCAATCTCACTAAATAATGACTAAAATCTGTCCTTCTGTCATTTCATTCTACAATTAAGGTTGCAATAAAGAACAGCCAGAAAAATCCTTTTTATATGCATACCTTCCAAAGCACAAGAACACCTACCTCAATTACTCTTCCCTGGGGTCCTGGCAATCCCCAACTGCAGCTCTGCTCTAGTACTTTGCTAGGAGAAGGACTGCTATTATTCAGAGGAGCAGTGTAGGACAGTAAGAAAACCATGGCTTGCACCCTGCCCCCCTAAATGTTGCTACAGAAAATAGAATGGTCCTGGCTTTAAGGAAAGGTAGGTGAAACATGGCAAGGATGGGAAGCATTTTAGCTTTAAAGAAGACTATGACCATGCACTAACAGCATCAGGGTACCATTCCAGTGCAGTTCTGCAAATCACTCCTTAACACACGCTAACATACACACTCTTCTAGCAACTGGAACTACGACAAAATATAACCTAGATTCTAACTCACTAAGAAAAAGCCACCTACAAAACAGAACTCCTCTCAGTTACATTAGTGCAAGGATCAGCACTTCACATGATACTAACTGCTGCTAAAACTCCAACAAAGCTACTGAGCCTTTTATAACGTAAGCTTCAATTTCTAGTCACTTGAAGTCCACTGAAATATAATCGTATAAAATGAAGTGGCCTAATTGCTTCATAAAAACAAGTCAGAACTGCTTAGTTTGCTTTTAATTGAATTTATTTAAATAGGATAAGGCTACTTAAAAGACAACTCTTTACATACAAAATGTATATTACGTTAAAGTTTGCTGTACTCAAGTACAAAAAAATGCACAAGTGTTTAGTAAAAGGGAAACAGCACACAATTTCAAAACACACACATTCTTACCATTTTACAGCATTCGAGAAGTGCCTTTTATGTCGTAACAGTGAATGGAGAACTGTCAGCACTGAATTAAGCTACAGTTTTTGGTTTTAACACTAACCAATCTAAAAAAATGTAAACAAGTTCTCAGATCACTACTGACAGCTTTTTTTAGTGAGTTAAGTGGATTCAGAAGCGGATACTAAGTCTGGAAGCATTATTGTTATTTACTGTCCATATCTAAAATGGATCTAGATGGGCTTCACCCTGAGCCACAGAGATTTCATTAAAAAGTTGCCATCAACTTGATTCCTGCCTTATAAGAGCACTCCCAATTGATCCAGATGAAACCTCAAGTTTCACAGAAAACCAGCATCCACCTTAAACAATCACAGGAAGGAAAACGAATAGAAGAATTAGGGAGAAAAATGTGCACCTACATACACTAATGCTCTTAAGGTACTTCTTTGTCTTCCTGACCTTATCCCTCTCCAACTGTTAGTAAGTTGAGAAGGCACTGGCATGCATTCCATAAGCCTTCCCCATAGTCTATCAGCATGTTGTAACCAGGAAAACAAGCAAATCTGCTATATCGGCACATTGTTACACTTTCGTATGCGTAAAAGATGCCTTTGTGTATAAGATAACATGGCACTAATCCATTCACTACTTCCTCTCAAAGATTCCTATCAGACAGTTCAATATCATACTACCATCTGTGCATTTATTTCATAAGTCAGTAAGAGAAACTTCAATTTGAAGTAATGCTGTTAAATAGTTCATCTCTTATTACCAACCTAACTTGCACTGTGAATTCTACGCTCTTATTCCATGCAACAAAAAGGAAACAGAAAGTTGTCTCAAACTATCTTATTAGAAGAACAGTCAGTTTTCTCATCTAAATGAATTATCTTTTTTGTAATCAAGAACACTCGTGGGATCCCTTTGAATCTCAATAACTATTTTAACTACTTACCCAGAACTGGAACAAAAAGCGAATCTTACTGAAAACAAAATAAAACAAAGAAAGAGCATTTATGCGTGTGATCTGTAGGGATGTGCAGGAGATGAACTATAATAATCTTGAAAAACAAAAGCGGAGGGGTTTACTATATCGTAATCTTACCATCTTTTGAAGAGAAAATAAATTACTTGGTTTAAAATAGTAGATGCTCTTAAGGTGACTGGTGATAATGACTTCAGATTTACAACGGGGAACTTTTACATTTGTTAAAACTTCACAGCTATCTGAATCCCTGCAAGGTTTAAAAAGAAGTGTACCTAAATTGCTCAAATATGACTTATCTGTTTGAAAATATGGAAGTAACATTTATGTTTTGAGCACCGCTAGCTGCTTCATGGCCATGTAACATGCTGGATTTTCTTTTTTGCTTCTGTAGGCTTTAGGTCATTCTGCAAAAGAAGAAAATACACAAGTATTCTTAGATGTACTGCACCAAGTAAACGTTAGTAATTAACCTGCAAAGTTCAAAATTAGCACTAATTATTAACGTACTCATATATGCTACTTAAGCAGCTTTCTACTGCCATCTTGTGGAGAAAGTTAATATCACAGTTCCTCCAGAGGAGACGAAAATAAAACCAACGAATTTAACTACATGCAGATCATGTACACCTCCTGCTTTTCCTTAATCCTTAAATTAATTATGCAAAAATGCCTCGTTTGGAAAATTATGCATCTTAGTATGAGGTACACATCAGAGCTTCAAAGCATACATCTGAAGTTATTTCAAATTGCGATCTTAAAACACATTAGAAAATTTGAATTTATAAAAGAGGGAAAAAAATCAACACAGAACTAGAAAATCAGTTCACTTCTGTCAAATAGTAAACATCAGGAAAACAAGCATGTTTTCCTTTGTAACAATCTGCCTAAGAGTCTGAAGTAATTGCCAAAGCCTGAGATGAATTCATCTTTCAAGAGCCCCTCCTCTACTTCAAGCAACCAGAAGACATTAACTCCAAAGTAGAAAAATTGGAGATTTAAGTGGTGAAACAAATACCCTTCATCATCTAAAAGAAGAAAAAAGTCTGAGAAATTACAGCTTTAATAGTTCTAACAGGAAGAGTAAAGACAGTGATTTATTCAGAACATTCTGAAACACACTTGTTTTGGCATGATCCAGAGATCTCTCTTCTCCTTAAGAGTTTACAGCTATAATGAGAGAGAACGTTGAGAGCCTGTAGATCATTAGACCCCAAAATCAGAAGGATATCTCCATGCTATTCTGCATGAGAACTTCAGTTTTTCTTGGCAGAATAAATAACAATTAAAAAAAAAAATCACTTCATTGGAAAAGCAATCTTCATTATACTAAAAATACGGCACGTTTTGCACTCTGCAACCACTGGCAAACATTTTGATTCCTCTCACCTGCATTACTTCCTATTTAATATCACATTCTACAGTAAAGTAATATCAATTTGACACATTTGCCTAACTTCAAACATCTTTGACTCGCAAGGCATGACCAAGGCATGTAACAGAACTTTACAGTACTACCTTGGACAACATGCTGTGGCTAAGAAAGTTACGTGTCAGAGAGTTGGTGATGCTGGTGGTAGGAAACAAACCTCTCCAGCATAAAGCTGATTCAGGGCCACCGTCATGATTGGTGATGCTGGTGGTAGGAAACAAACCTCTCCAGCATAAAGCTGATTCAGGGCCACCGTCATGATTCTTGTAAATGGTGTTAAAGCTGTCTTTCAGAATAGAATCATAGAATCACCAAGGTTGGAAAAGATGTCCAAGATCATCCAATCCAACCATCCACCTATCATCAATAGTCCCCACTATATCATGTCCCTTAGTACAACATCTAAACGTTTCTTGAACACCTCCAGGGATGGTGACTCCACCACCTCCCTGGGCAGCTAATTTGAGTGCCTGATCAGTCTCTTGGAGAATAAGTATTTCCTAACGCCCAACCTGAATCTCTGCTGGCACAACTTGAGGCCATTCCTTCTAGTCCTATCACTAGTTACATTGGAGAAGAGGATGACTCCCACCTCACAACATCCCTTCAGGTTGTTGTAGAGAGCAATAATGTGTCCCTTGAGCCCCCTCTTCTCCAGACTAAACAATCCCAGTTCCCTCAGCTGCTCCTCCTAAGGCCTGTGCTCCAAACCCCTCACAGCTTCACTGCCCTTCTCTGGACACACTCCAGGGTCTTGATTCTTTCTTGTAGTGAGGGGCCAAAAACTAAACATGGTACTGGAGGTGCAGCCTCACCAGGGCTGAGTACAGAGGGATGATCACTTCCCTGTTCCTGCTGGCAGCACTAATTCTGATACACGCCAGGATGCCTTTGGCCTTCCTAGCCACACTACTGCTTCATGTTCAGCTGAGCACTGACCAGTATCTCGAGGTCCATTTCCAACACACAGTCATCCAGCCACTCTGCCCCAAGCCTGCAGTATTGCCTGGGGTTGTTGTGGCCAAAGCGCGGGAGACAGCAGTGTATTTACTACTCATGTTTAACAGAAGTCTGACGGAACCTATCAAATTATGCAGCAAATATATTTCTTGCATTCCTTCACATAAGGATTTAAACAGATGAACAGAAACATCATTGCACAAGGCAATACTGAGGAAACAGTCAATGTAACTGCACACTGTAATTCTAAAGCTCCCCCTGCAGTTCAATTGAGATCAGATATCTATTTTCTCCCTTGAAGCCTGGACTTACTCCAAGTATTCCTTCTTTCAGCAGAAATGTGAAAAATCTCTTGCATTAATTTGTTTGCATCATGAAGTGATAGAACACAAATAGAAGACTCATCCCTACCTTGCAGCACATCTCAAACAGGTGCTGGCCCTTTATTTCACTCTGCTCCTTGCTCTCCAACAGGCTCTTAGACTGATAACAGTTACACCAATATTAAAGACTACTGCTGCATCTTCCTCCCCAACTTACAGCCATGTTCAGTGCCAATCCTTACATTTTCAAAAGTATGCCCTTCTGAAGTCACATATCCTGCCTTAGTTCTTCTCTCATCTCTTCAGCTTATTAGCTTCACTCTGCTCCATCCATAGTACAGATCTCTTCTCTACTTCAAATTTCTTTGCAGCTAAATCTAACATGCAGAATCAAGGTAACTTTTACCTTTATGATTAACAGCTCAGTCTGTTACTCCAGAACAGCAGCCCTTCCTTCAAGATCTCAACACGTCTTTCTCATCATGTTACAGGAGATCAGGTACCCAATTAAGATCACCAAGACTCAAAACAAGCGCTCAACTTTTGACTTCTCTCTCAACTAATACGGTTTGTTGTTCTCATCCCACAATCTAGGCAACTCTCCAGATTTTCTCATCTAATTCCTGCCTCTCACTTGCCAATTCCTATGTGAGATTTAAAACAGATGGCCTTCTTCCTTTAAGGATACATTCTACAGCTTGTAGCATCTCACTTCAGTTCCTGCAACATCTCCTCCTTCGCTTTGACAAATTAAAGCTTGTCCTACTCAGTCATTCAAGTGTGATTTTTACAAATGTTATCATCACACTTTTTTCTTCCCGACTACAAAAACCAGACCAGGATGTTCATGCTGTTCTGTAATACTTACAATATGGTTATTTTGTTTGCTTTGTTTGACTCCGCCATCAGCAATACCTTACATATTATCTATTCATTTTACAAAGACATGCACGCTTTCTACAGAGCCGTCTCTTATACAGAAGCATCCCATGAACAAGAACTTCATTTCCTTTTCCTTCCATCTCTCCCAAACCAGCTCCTTTGCCTGTTTGTAAATATTCTACTATTACATAAAATAACCTTGGCAGCTTTTGCAAGGGGGCTACCTTTGGCTCCTTCAAGTTTCGATAAACTGTGAAACAAGACATTGACCATACATACCGGCAAATCAGATTCATCTTTTGGAACAGATCTCTTTAACTTCACAACAGTAGTTCCCGCTACTGGAGATAAAGGGTGTGTCTTCAGACTAACCAATACACTGCTATTAGTCTTTGAAATATTGTTCTGCTTTGCCTCATTATTCCTCACTTCCAGCTTAGCGTCCTCTGATAAACTGGAGGCTGAAATGTATGTTGAGGCGTTTGAAGGAGCCGATAATCTCCTCACAGTATTAGTGATGCTTCCAGCTGGGGGAGGTTTTAGGCGATCAGTAGCTCCATTCTCTGTCTTCTTCACCTTTATGCTTGTGCTTGTTGAACTGCCATCAAAAACAATTAATGGCCGTTTCCTTAATCCTTCCACCGCTGTAACACTGAAAATGCAAATTGTAGAACTATCAGAAACACAAGTCAGATGTTTCAAAAACAGCAGACCCAAGACAAGAGCAATAAAAATGAAAGCATCTTGCCTAAAGTAATAATGCATCCCAAAATACTGATCTTAAACTCTTTGCTGCTCCAAATGCAAGGCCAGGTTAGATGAGGCCCTGGGCAGCCTGGTCTAGTATTAAATGTGGAGGCTAGCGGCCCTGCCTGCAGCAGAGGGGTTGGAGCTTGATGATCCTTGAGGCCCCTTCCAACCCCAGCCATTCTATGATTCTGTGTGATTCTGTGAAATTCTAGCAATAGGAATTGCTTCTAAAATAGAAAGGAGTGGTGGGAGGGGGGTAGGATAGAACACAAAGGAGGTCAAAGAGGGTTGTGTGAGGAACTTCCTAGGAAGACAACTACAGCAGTACATTCTAAGAGTATACACCTATACCACTGTAGCTATTCCAGAATAACAAGAGATAATATTGATTAAGTAATACCTCAAAAGGTATTTGAGAAAGTATGAGCCACATTACAAGAACAGGGTCTAATATTCTGATACTTACAAATCTTTCTTATTCCTCAACTGTTCGATATCACAGTGTTAAGACAGACAGGATCCCTAAGCTCATTTAATGCCTTTTGAATAATGTGTGTCCTTAAGTCTACATCTAGTCAGAGCTGCCCAATTTAGTAAAAACTAATTTAAGGAAAAGAAATACTATCAAACTAACATCAAAACAGTAGTTAATATCAGAAAACATCCTGAGTGGCAAAAAAGAAAAACCAACAACCCACAATTCTATCATACATACTCTACATAAATTTGGAGATCTAAAAATGCATCGCTTTAGAACAGCAAAAATAAACTGTGCATAACTAACAAATTAAAAAAAAACAACGCACTATTGAGTTATAACATTCCTATTTAGAAACTTCAGTTTTCAGTATGCACTTAGTGTTCAGTCATTTCACATTAAACGGAAGAATAAAACTTGAACTATAGCATTTTCAACAATGGAACGCATTCATTAGTTTGTACCTTTGACAGCATCAACATTAGGTATCTCTATAGTCTTTAAAGGAAGTTATAAGAAGAGACCTGTTTGATTTGAAACGTTGGATCGGTACCTACAGATCAGTTTCACATCAAAAACAGAAATTACACATCTCCTGTACAATTTCTACCATGACCAGCAGTCTCTTAAAAAAATAAAAAGAGTAACAGTTTAGAGTCTCAAAGCCCAAATCTTCAGATTTGCTTCTACATTACTATGTCTTCTGAACGATACACATCACACAATCCTCCTCTTGTTCTATTCATCAGGTTCCCAGAACTGAGACAAAGAGAGACCTTAATTTCATTTGGCACATTTGTCAAGAGATCAGACAACACTTTGCTAAATGTGCTATCCATGCTAAATGTGGTTTCCAGGAGAGCTTCTAAAGAACGTGATCAGCTTCTTAGGCCAGGAGCATTAACTATCCACGGATAAGGTTTCACTGAAACAGCAGCAGTAGTTAACTCATCTGTTAAATTAAGGAGCATGATTTCACCCAAGAAGTCTGAAAAGCTGATGCACACTTCAAAAATGAAACATTGTACTTTTTGCTCACTTTGGCTTTGTCCAAAAATATGCTACAAACTATGTGAAATAAGGAACGTTAAAACCCTAACTTTCTCAGTCACCTTTCCTAAAAGCATCTTCCCTACTGAGTTGTCTTTTGTCATTTGTTTGCTATTTAAACTTGAAGACCAATAAGACAGGAACTAACTGCAATTCTAGCAGGATTGTTACTGTTTCTAAACTGAATTTTACAGCATGTAGAGATAACCACATGCTGCAATACTGATAACATTCCCAGAGAAACACTTCAGACAAATTCCAAAACAAAACTGGACACTGTACCATCAAGAACTGTCGCATCTAATTTTGAGATATGTGGCTCATGGAAAGGACATAGAACCTCAGGTGTGACATTCATTTCTTTACATGAAGTACAGGAAGCATAAAAGCCTCAGAGCAGGATTCATACCAGCCAGCACTTTTCTGAGGAAGGATATTGAATTTAGCTAACAGCTGAAAAGAATCATTTTGAGATCCTGTCTGCAAGACATTCTGTGAAACCTCAACTTTAATGCACATCTACATTCTGGAGAAGTGCTCTAAACACCCTACAAGCCAGGTTGAATGGTGAGCATGCTCTAAACCTGCTGTTTATTACCCAGCGCGTGTTAAAGAACACCAGCTTCGCTACAGGTAGCAAAAACATGAGCTCTCTGAGTTTCTGCTCTTTCACATGATTACCCAGATCACTGACATAATCAAGATGGCCTCTGGAGCAATTCCTGCCTGTGAGGACAATTTAATCAAAAATGCTTCTATTACTGTCTAGCTCAGCCTGGTACTTAAGGTAGTACCCTAAAATCAGGGAGAAGTGCAGGTTTAACTCCCAAGTTTATCCCATGTATTATCCTATGTTAACAAAACAGGCAGGTGATCACCTCTTCCACTGATGTTTTTAGAACTGGTCCTATGTGCCGCGTTATACACTGAATTCAGTATTTTCAGTTCATTAGCAGTTCTCAGAGGATGCCAAAGTGGCCTGTTAAACTATTAAGGAAGAATAATGAGCCAAAGACCTGAGCACGTACGGAAACAGGGCTCCCACAGACTGAGAGTTTGTGGGTGAGATTCTTCAGACACTACATCTATATCTTGAGATTCAGACCATCCTCTTCCTTCCAGCAATCAAGATGATCATACAGGCATTTCTGCAAAATTAACTGTCCCTGAACACTCAAAAGCTTTCTGAAATATTTTAAGTTGGAGAGAATGCATTCGTTCTTATTCAGTATAACTGCCTGCACGTTCAGCATTCAGAAATAAGACGTATTAGCTGTGATCTCAGATATTTGATTATATTATTGAGGTACAACATGATACTGCAGCTCAGCTGATAAACAGAAAATCTTTTAGGACTTGTCATCACCATCAGCATAACTAAATTCAACACAGTATTAAGTTTCAGTTACAATTATTAACGTTTTGGCCTCCCACCTACCGCAACTAGAGATATACAAACACATTCACTGAACTCTGCTGATCAAATCCCCAAGCCCCATATTAATCCTAGCACACTACGATAAGCAGTACTTTCCACAGAGGAGTGCAACAGAAAGCTCCTGTTATTTAGTAAGCTTATCTGAGTTTCAAACTGAGCTAAGAGCAAGTTTACTTAGTATCTTTGACTTGCACTTAACTTACAGCCTCAGAATATCTAGGGATTTTGTTTTGTATTTAAAAACAAGAATGCCAAGGTCTACTTGGCACATCACATCAATTCTCCTTAAGCTATGAACACAACTATGAGAAAAAGCCTATCTTAGGTCTTGTAGCATCCAAAAAGATGACTGGATTTCCTTGATTCTTGTCATGCATACAGCAGAACTGAAGCTTTATCTGTGCAGCTTTCATTTACCCTAAGTGCTGAAATTCTATTATCTGCTTCCAGTTCTCTGAAGTTAGTAATGGTAGCAGGAAAATCTGCTTAACTATTCCAGGTAGTGCTTTGCCAATATATTTTCAAGTAGGAAAGACACATTACAAGCAAAAGTAGCAACTGCCAGAAAATCTTAATGTCTAACATCAAAGCAAAAGATTATAAGCTTGGAAATCTAGATGTTAAATACTAATGGCCATTAGTAAAGAAAAGCAGACCAACAGATTAAACACAGCTACTTTCACAGATTATTTTCCCAGAAAATACTAAATTAGTTTCAGTATACTGAAATAACAGTTCCTAGACTTACTGTACGTAATACATGAGGAAGAAGCCATTGCTCTCACCTAAAAATAAGCACGGCCTCCTTCCCTCAAAAACATCCAGGCTGCTATCTTTACTGCTTTGATAAAAAATTCTTTTCCACCTATTTTAGCACACCAATGGTGTCTTGTTAT